>LGRX02033861.1:0-46978 GCA_001247695.2 Cymbomonas tetramitiformis | reverse complement strand
AGTTCTTTTCTTTTGCCTTCGCAAAAGAACTTCACAAGAAATTTTTCCTCGCGGAGAAATTCTTAGTGCGGCACACTGCAAAAAATTTTACCCCACATTTTAACGTTACTGTGGAAGTTTAAACCCTTGACGACCTACTACAATGAACGATCAAGAAGGTGAGCAAAGCGCGTCGGAGAACAATGCCGGCGCGGCTGGACAACCGGCTGCGAAGTCCGGGATGGAAGTCCTGTTGGAGCAACAGGGCGAAATGATGAAGCTCATGATGAAGCAGATGGAGACTCTCGCAGCGAGAGTTGAAGTCGCGGAGGAGGCGGCAGCGAAAGCCGCTTCGCAGGCTGGTGGTTCCGCTCAGAGCGGAGACGCGGAGCTGGAGGCATTAAAAAAGCTCCCGTATGTTCCACACGTTGAAGGGAATCCGTTCCCTGCGAGACCTGCAACACTTGAGACGGACATGCCGCAGATGTACGACTTGTACAACGACAAGACCTACGACACCCTCTCCAAACGCACCAACTCGTCCATGCGTTACGAGCAGTTGGTGCTTGCCCCTGCGCTGTCGTACATGCACGATGCGATTGCGTTTTCCGAGGTGACCCTGGACTGGTGTCAAGATGAAAAGGACCCCCCAACGGTGGAGGAATTGAGTGAGCGCGTTTTCGCAGCGCACAACACGTTTAAGGGCGGTTTTTCGCTCCTGAGCAACCGTTACACCATGTTGCAGCTCAGAGCGAGCATGGAGTCTGATGCTACGTCGCACGGCGGAGCTGAGGCGTTGCGGGCGAAGTTGGCCTTCATCGAGGAGAAGGTGTACGCAGGCAGCGACGGGTTGGTGAGCGACTCAGTGCTCACGAAGTGGTTGAAGGAATTCGACACCACGAAGGCGAAGGCAGTGATGAACACGCACGCCAAGGCCAGCGCCAAAGTTTCGACTTTTCGTGACCGTCAAGCAGGCAAGGGCAAAGGCGCTGGAAAAGGTGAAGGTGGCCGCGGCAGCGGCAAGGGAGGTAAAGGGTCAGGGCTTGGGCGAGGCGCCCAAGCCCAGACCTAACTTTCCGATCACTGAAAGGTTGGACGCCTTCCGCCCCTCGGGGCGTTCAACGGAAAGAGCCCACCCTGCAGGAAAGGGTGCGGAGCAGAAGGGGGGCATGGCGCGCAGCTGGCGCGAACTCAGAGGTAATGCAGTGGATCAGCAAAGGGGCAAAGATGCGCTGGGTCGACAAGGCCTCTGCCTTTCGATCACGGAGTGTCGTTGGGCGACGCCACCCCTCCGCAGCTGGAGTGGATGGCCGCAGAGACCGAGCGGTGTCTCAAAACGGGCGCATGGGTGCGAGCGAGGAGGCGACGACACGTATCCCGAGTGTTCCTGGTGCCGAATCCGGGGACGAACAAGTGGCGTCTTGTGATGGACTTCCGCTGGTTGAACGCTCACTGCGTCAAATCTCGCTGCAAGATGGAGACGTTGAAGAAGCTGCGTCGGCTCGCCAAGCCGAACGACTGGTGCTTCAGCTTCGACCTCCAGGACGGTTACCACGTCGTGGGGATCGACCCCGCCTTCCAGGAGTACATGCAGTTCGACGTGCGGGGGGAGTTATTCCAGTGCGGCGCCCTTCCCTTCGGCTGGAACGACTCGCCACGAATCTTCGTCAAGGTCATGAAGGTGCTCGTGGAGTGCCTGCGTTCTCCGAGATCCGCGGAGGATCGGCGGGAGGTGCGGAAGCTGCAAAGTGGAAGCAAGGTGCGACGACGTTGGGCAGTTCGAAGACGAGCTGGAGGATGCGGCCGCGAGGAGCATCAGCAGGGGGCGCGGGTGCTCCCTTACATGGACGACTTCCTGTTGCTGCTAAGCAACAGGATCGAGGCGCTCAGGGCGCGCGAGCTGACATCCCGGGTCTTGGTGAGACTCGGATTGTCGCGCAACGAGAAGAAGGGGCAATGGGAGCCGACGCAGCTGGTGGAGCACCTCGGGCTAGAGGTGGACCTCAAGGCGGGACAGTTCCGCGTGACACCGGCGAGGCTGCAGAAGATTCACCTGCAGTCCAAGGCGCTTCTCAGCGAGGCGTCGCGACAGCGGAGGTGGCTCCCAGCTCGGAAGCTGGCAGCGTTCACGGGGCTCTGCCAGTCTGTGTATCTGGCAGTCCCTCCGGCGAGATTGTATCTCAGGGAGCTCCACTTCGTGCTCTCCACGAGGCGGGGATGGGGCGCGAAGGTGAAGCTCACACGGCAGGCGTGGAGCGACATCGAGTGGTGGCTCAGGCTGCCGGCTCAGAGCCGGTGGAACGGTCGCAAGATCTGGCGCAGCCCCACGAGAGCGAAGGTGCACACCGACGCGTCTCTGTTCGCATGGGGCGGGGTGCTGAACCTCAAGCACGCGGCAAGAGGATTCTGGTCCGACGAGCTACGGCATCTACACATCACGCACCTGGAGTTGGAGGCCGTGTACAAGACGGTGCAATCCTTCCTGAGAGAGCTCACCGGCAAGGTGGTGCGCCTCTACTGCGACAACCAGGCGGTGGTGGCCATGCTATCGCACTTCACGTCGCGCAACCCGGAGCTGATGCGGCGGATGCGGCGCCTGTGGATCCTGCTGGACTTAAACGACATCGAGCTCCAGGCGAGGTACATCAGAAGCGAGGCAAACGAGTGGGCCGACCGCTTGTCTCGGGACCGGGACCTGGACGACTGGCGGCTGAACCGCAGGTGGTTTCAGTGGGCGGAGCGGGAATGGCACCAGCACACCGTGGACCGCTTCGCCTCGGAGCTCTCCGCCCAGCTGCCGCGCTACTACGCACAGTGGCACGACCCGGGGTGCGAGGGCGTGGACTCTTTGGCCTTTTCCTGGCTAGGAGAGGTCAATTGGGTCAACCCCCCGTGGTCCCTCCTCGACGAGGTGGCGCACAAGCTGCGGGAGGAGAAGTGCGCCGCCACGGTGGTGGCGCCCTACTGGCCGGGGCAGATGTGGTTCCAGCAGCTGGAGGCCATGGCCGACGAGGTGGTGATCTTGCCCCGGGGCAGGGACCTCTTTACTCCCAGCCGGCTAGGAGGGTCCGAGCTGCTCGGGGCCTCAGGTTGGGACGGCATCATGTTCCGCATCTCCGCCTCCCGGTGAGCCATTACCTGCAGGATGGGAGGCGGGCAGCCGGGCAGGCGCCACAGGCGGGGCTGGCGAGTGGCCTCAAGGTGAAGGTGTACTGGCCCCAGGATGATGCCTGGTACACCGGTACCGTGGGTGACACGGGGTCGGACGGCCTAACCCACATTGCCTACGAGGATGGTGACAAGGAGGACCTGGACATGAGCAAGGAGAGGTATGAGGTGCTCCCGGCAGCGGTGCAGGAGGTGACTAGCTGGGATGCGGCGCTTCAGGAGCGCTGGAGAGGAGAGTTGGGGGACAGCTCCCTCACTGAGCTGGCAGTGCAGATGCAGGGGGCAGCATTGGGCGGCAAGACGGTGGGCAACTACCGGCCGAAGGCTCGGGCCTTCATGGCGTTCTGTGAGGCGGAGGGCAGACAGTGGCTTCCGGCAACGGGGGCCACGGTGAGGCTGTACATTGCTCACATGCTGGACAAGGGCACAGTGCAGGCGTCCAACATGCAGCCCTACCTATCCGCCATCAACAACTACCACGAGGACATGGGGTTCCCCGGGCCTGCCAGGGGCCGGGCGATCTCCAGAGCAGTGAAGGGCATGGCCCGCCTCCAGGTGCAGGCGGCTGAAGCCGCGGGTGAGGAGCAGACGGTGCGGACCTGGCTGCCTGCCAGGCATGTCTCGGCAGTGCACGCGCACGGGCTGGGGCTGGAGCCGGTGGGCCGGGCAGCTACGGAGCTGCTCAGGGCGTGCACCTACGTGGTGTTTGCCTTCGTCACCTTCGGCCGGCCGGAGACGGGCGTCTCCATGCGCAGGGAGCACATCAGCATCACAGGTGAGGACATCTCCGTGGTTCTCCACAAGGAGAAAGGCAGGGGGCACGTGCGCCTCAGGAGGAGGCTCACCATCCCCGCGGCGGGGGTGGCGGGGCTTGTGCGGCTCCTGCAGCACTGGCAACAGGTGCGGGATGCCTGTTGGGGGCATCGCCCGGTGACGGGCTCGGAGGTGCAGGGCAGCTACTGGAGGCTGCCGTGGGAGCAAGGAAAGCTCCAGTCGGCGCAAGCTAATGGCTGGGTGCAGTTGGCATTGGGGAAGCTTGGGTGTGTCCCTCCGGAAGGGGGACACTTCTCTGGCCACAGCACCCGCAAGGGGGCTTGTACCTGTGCCAGGGCTGTGGGCGCGGCGCTTGAGAAGTGCTGCTTCCTGGGCGGCTGGTCTCAGCTGTCCTCTGCCATCCACTCCTACATTGACCCGGCAGCTGTTCCCGACGAGCACATGGAGAAGTACTTCGGGTGGACCACTCCGAGATGGCGACAGCAGCAGCAGCGGCAGCCTGGCACAGAGCAGTGTGCCTAATGATCTCTGTTACATGGCAATGAGATGTGAAGAGCAAAAGAAATGGTTAAATTGGAGCCTGCGGAATTTTAGAGGTTTCTGTGCCGGTAGATCGATCAGAGTTTCCTGAGCCGTTAGATCAAAATCAGCAGCTGAGTTAGATCTAAAGGCTTTACACACGACAGTATTTAGGAGTTCCGCCCGTGGGAATCCGCAGCTCTGTTCTTTTGCCTTCCCTACCCACCCAACCCAAAAGACTCTAAACATTTTGCCTTAGAAGCTGTGCATCAGCCTAAAAAGCATGTGAAGCTGTGAATCAGCCTAGAAAAGACATTCCAAAAAGAGATTTTCTCTCACACACTTAAAAGCATGTAAGAAGAAAGCTATTTTTAATGAAATGCTATGCAGTGTGCCTGTTGGCAATGAGATGTGAAGAGCAAAAGAAAGCCATGAAACCAAAGATGAAACTGTGAGGCACACAAAAGAAATCTGATCTCTGTCACTATGACCATGTTAACCAAGCGAAGTAGTAGTCCATGTCTGTGTCCCTCAGAGCTGTCGGGTCGATGTAGTGCTGCACTGCCGAAGAGAACTGTGACCAGCCTCCAAGGAAGCACACTTTCTCCATTGTAACACCCACAGCTCGAGCACACGTCGTGGCACCCTTCCGGGTGCTGTGTGCAGAAAAGTGACCTCCTTCCGGAGGTCTGCAATCCAGCTCGCTGAGAGCCAGACCAATCCAGTCATTTGCCACGGAAGCCTTGAAGTTCTTCGGGTCCTCGGGTAGCAGCCAGTAGGCGTCAGGTTGAGTCTTCTCAGAACTGTTCCAAGCCGTGTCACGGTGGAACTCCCAGTGCTCGATCAGCTCCTTCAACAGAGCTACCCCCTTCCAGGGGATGCACAGGCGTCTCTTCACCAGTTGATGCCGCCGTCCTTTCTCCTTCAGCAGCACCACTGAGAACTCACTGTCGCCACAATGAACGTGCTGCCGTGACAACGAGGTCCCCGTGTCCGGTCTGCCGAAGGTCACGAAGGCAACAACCACGTAGGCGAAGGCTCGCAGTAGCCGCAGCTCCTCAGGCGATCTCGGAGTCAAACTCAGCGTTGCTTCGTGCACACGTCGTACGTGTGTCGCTGGCAGCCACGTTCGCTGGGTCTCGATGTTCTCCTCCTGCACCGCCAGCTCCGCCTGGATGGTCGCCATCCCCTTCACAGCTCGGGTCACAGAACGCCCCTTTGCTGGTCCAGGAAAACGTAGGTCCTCGTGGTAGTTGTTGATGGCAGACAGGTACGGCTGCAAGGAGGTCGACTTGATGCCCCCGTCCTTCAACAAAGAGGCGATGTACAGCGACACCGTCGCCTCCGATGCTGGCAGCCACGGCCGTTGGTACAGCTCACAAAATAAAATGAAGCGCCGCGCCTTCGGTCCGTAGTTGCCCATTGTCGTGTCCAGCAGTGCCTTTCTCTGCATCGTCACTGCCGGTTCCGTGAGCTGGGAAGGTCCCAACTCACCCCTCCACCGCTCGCAAAGTGAGCGCGTGAGGAAATTTTGTACAACACCACCGCGCTTGTACTCTTCGTAGTCGCCTCCGCTGATCCGCTCGGTGTTCTTGCCGTCCGCGTCCGTTGCCTCGTCCGTGCTGTTGATGATTTTGAAGTTCTCCTCGGACAAGTCCAGCGTCTCCTCGTCGCCATCGTCGTACAACACGTGCGCCTTCTGTAGGAATTCGAGAGTTTCGTTTACACAAAAGCAACCATAAACTTTCATTATCAAAAGATATACCAGTTCGCAGCTCGAAACGCCACGAACATTTGCGCGCCATCATTACTGATTGGGCGATCTTATGTGAAAGTTCACAAAACAGACTCCTACGTGTCACTGTCGTGTTCATAACGACCGCAGTGACACTCTTGAGTACAGATGAACTCATTACGCACTTCCCGATGGTCATCAGTGATCTGACGGCCACGATTAGTTTAGCAGATCTACAGATCTAGATCTAAGGGTTCCATAGGGTTTCTTTAGGGTTTCTTCGGGGTTTGATCATCCTGACTACTGTACAAGGTCTAGATAGTCATTCTTTACACCAAACTGATCAGCAGAACTTGCAGATTCCAATACCCCTTCTAAAGGGTGACTGTCTAGTTGTCCTACTGCCAGTTCTTGGGAATGGTGCCCCTTCAGTCAGCAATGTCCAGTTCTTGGGATGGTGCCCCTCCAGCTCCATTTTATGGGGATGGTGCCCCCTTCAGTCTTCAGTCTTCAGGGTCGGAGTCCTTCAACTTCATGATACCAAGTCTTTCTCTGTGTGTAAGAAAGGCTGGTAGAGGAAGGGGCTTGGTGAATATGTCCGCTGTGTTGTCCGCTGAGGAGACATATGAGGCTTCCCCTATCTTGGACTTCACCAGTTCCCGGATGTACATGTTCCTCACTTCTATGTGCTTGGACCTGTTGTTGTTCACATAGTCAGAGGCCAAATGAATGGCCCCTTGGTTATCACAGTACATAGGCACTGGGTTGCAGATGTCCACCAAGTTGTTCAGCACATTGATGATGTACTTGATCTCGCGAGCCCCTTCAGACATAGCTATGATCTCAGCCTCGGTAGTCGAGAGTGATACACACCTCTGCATGATCGAGGAGAAGATGAGCAAGCTCCCACACAGGTAGAGTGCTATGCCAGATGTAGACCTCCTCGTTGTCTTGCAGCCAGCATAGTCAGCATCAGTGTATATGCTCATTGGTAGTGCTCCGGAAGCCAGACCCAGCCCCCTTGGCACAGAAGAGGTTGTTCGCAGCACCAGCTCGTAGCTCACAGTGCCCTTGAGGTATCTGACAACCTGCTTCAGTGCCACAAAGTGCTCTGGGCCATAGGACGCACAGAATCGAGAGAGAGCAGATACAGCAGCCATGATGTCAGGGCGCGTGCACCTTGCAATCCACTGCAGCTGTCCAAGCAGCCCCCTGAACGGAATGGTGGCATCCTTGCCATCAGATGGAGCAAGAGAGCACCCCGGAGACATGGGCAGGCTAGCTGGCTTGGCATCCTTAAGCCCATAGGTGTCAATCATCTGGGAGATGTACCCAGACTGAGAGAGATATGCCACTCCAGGGCCCCAGCGCACACCAATTCCCATCACAAGATCCAGAACACCCAAGTCCTTGCAGGCATACTTGGAGTTGAAGGCTGTCACGAAGCTGTCATACCATGAGCGACTGTCAGTGGCCACAATGTAGTCATCCACATACGCCAGAATGATGACCGTGAGGTCAGAGTCCCTGATGAAGTACAGGCAGGGTTCAACATCACTGCGTCTCATCCTCACATCATAGGCCATGATGAAGGCATCACTGGTCTCAAACCACTCTTTGCCCGCTTGCTTCAAGCCATACACTGCCTTGAGGAGCTTGGCACATGTCCTCCCCTGATACTCCAGCCCCCTAGGGAGCCTGACATACAGGTCCTCCTCGAGGGTCGAGTTCAGGAAAGCCGTCTCCACATCCATGTGATACACCTTCAGGGAAAGGTTCAGCGCCAGAATGATGACCAGTCTTACTGAAGACAACTGAGTACACGGGGCAAAGGTGTCGAAATAATCAACACCATACTCCTGCTTGTTGCCCCTCACACACACCCTCGCCTTGCGCTTCTGCAACTGCCTATGCTTGTCCAGCTTGACCTTCAACACCAACGCCATGTCCAACAGGCGAACACCAGGAGGCACATCCTCCATGTCCATCATCATGAGAGCCTGCTTGACTGTAACCAGGGCCTCAAGCTCGGTCTGAATAGCCTCCATCCACTCATCAGCATCTGGCGCCCCCAAAGCTTGTTTGACCCCCTTGGGCTCAGTCACTCCAGGTGGCAGCACATCCACTGAGTTCCCAGCACACGGCTTCGCAACTGCTGCTAAGCATGTGTGCTCCGGAGGGAAGTGTACCTTCCCCACTGGCAGGTCAATGTGCGTGAAGTTCGTGAGTAACATAACACAGTATGGGACCGTGCTGGCCCCCACAGCTCGTGCGCATATAATCCCAGCCTCCAGCTTCTCACGTCCAGCATCTGCCATGACCTCAGTAAACAATGGGTAGTTGACATTGATGTCACCAGTGTGCACAGCTGAGCGCACAGTAGCAATATGCTTGGGCTGGCCATCCAGATAGTCCCGGAGACTCACCCAGCACGTCTCATCCACCGTCTTCACCTTCAGCACTGCCAGAATCTCGTCACTGTCATCAGGCAAATAGGCGCCGACACCAAGAATACCATCCTCCAGGCCACTCGGAAGGGTGTCATGATATGCTGCATCCAGCATCGTCACCATGAAGTCAGTACTCAGCGGGGCCACTGCAGAAGGATCCCACGTGGTGACCACCTTGCCCAGCTTGTCCACAGCCTCATGGAATCTTTACATACCAGACTTGACGATCTTGCCGGACTCAGGATCATACAGTTAGTAGGCGGATGAAACCTCAGAGTGACCAACATACCGTAGCTGCTTCGCCCGATCGCTGAGCTTGTGCTCCCTGCTGTCTGGGTCCACAAAGGAATATGCCAGACAGCCAAACACTCGAAGAAGTGAGAGGTCATAATGCTGCCCATACAGCTTGTAGTAGGGGGACTGCTTGTGTAGGGGCTTCTGGAATGTTCTGTTCAAGGTGTACACAGAGTGCCGAACAGAAAGTGGCCATACATCCACACCAAAACCAGACGTCACAAGTAGTGCTCGAGCCATCGCCTGCACCGTTCTGTGAGATCTCTCAACACGAGCCTGGTTCTCGTGGAGGTACGGTGACCCATGGCGCTGCTCAATGCCTCGCTCCTTACAGTACTGCTGCGTCTGTCCAGCAATCATAGTGGAGTCCCCATCAGTGTGCAGCACCATGTGGTACTTCTCCTCGAGCTTCATGCGGCTCCTGTGCCTTCTCACCTCGACCAGGAACTCCTCCAGCGCCCCCAGATAGTCTGACTTCTTCTTCAGGAAGTATACGCACATCCAGGATGTGCAATCATCCACAAAGAGCACGAACCATCTGTATCCACCAGCACTGTGCCTGAACGGCCCACAGGTATCAGACCACACCAATAACCCAATCTCCTCAGCGCGCTCCCGTCCCGTAGACTTCATGGAAGGCCTGATAGCTTTGGTTAGCCTGCAGGAGACACACCGCTCTGGACAGCGCAGTACCAGACTCTTGGTATACTGTGCAGATGTGATACCCATAGGGACCCCCTCGTCCAGCATGTCCTGCATGGTCACGTCGCCAATGTGTCCAAGGCGAAGGTGTGCAAGCATCTTGGCATCAAGCTTCATCACTGTATGCCCATCCTTGTACAACACAACCACTGGCCACTTGGTCTCCCGGACCCACACTCTGTCTTCACCACACATCTCCAGGTTCTCCACATTGTAACATGAATCCAACGGAGCTGAGAATATCTGTTCTCCAGCAGGATATTCATGGACAATGGCAAACTGGGATGTAAACTGCCACCAGCTGGTCGTCTCCCATCTGGGTAATACCAATAGGAACTTGGTGGAGTGAGGTGCCCTACCAAAGTCACTGAGAGCCTTCTGCAGGCATCTCAGGATGGTATCATGCTCATAAGGCGGGTTGCCATAGCATGCCTCACCTGCCCAGTCCCTGCAGAAGCAAGGGTTGTCAGTGGTGCAATAGTTGTCCAGGACGTGGTTGTCACTGGAGGCAAACAGTTCCAGGGTGAATGGTCCATGCTCCTCGATGTGCTTCCCAGCCTTCTCAAATTTCCAGTCCGTTTTGTCACGGTAAGAGTCATCATGATATGCTGCACAAGCCATGTAGGTGTCCAAAGTGCCAGATACCCGGTCCTCATATATGATGTACTGGTTGCCAACCCTGGAGAATGAGAATGTCACCCCCCCACTGGATATCTGCCTGGCCCCAAAGTCAACACTGAACCCAACATCCTCAAGTGCCACCACGGACACCAAGTTGAAGGGCTGCCCAGGGATACAGTGAGCACCAGTGAACTGTAGTCCAATAGCGCGCCCAGTGAACACATCCAGTTTGGCAAATGTGACCGTGCCACTGCCCTCTGACGATACAGTACCCGCCTGCACCACACTGAAAGTGGAACGAGAAGTGGTATCAAAGTCATCTCCAAAACTAGCCATCGAGTTGAATATGTGCTTGGAGGCGCCACTGTCCAACATAGCCACCTGACCACCGCCTGCAGCCAATGGCAGGTCGCTGGTGAACACGTCAGTCTTGCTGTTTGCAGATGCAACACACAGGACAAGCGAGCTGCACATAGGATGCCCCCTTCGCAGGTCACATGCCTCCTCATCATCAGAGCCACTTCCATCTGCCAGATCATGCGCACCACAATACCAATCAGAAGAGCAGTAACCCTCAATCTCAAGCTCAGCGCCCTCGGGACAGAGGTGGTGCTGGCAAGGGGGACAGAATAGTCCAGATGCCCAATCATCAGAGGGGATGCCACCCACTCCTTCAAGGGGCTGCCACACGTGCGCATCATCCTCCTCGTCCGAGTCCGAGGCATCCACTAGATCAGGCATAGCATCCGAAGCATAGCCATCATCACCCGAGTCAATGTTAGAAGCTGTATCCAGAGTACTGATGGAGTAACCAGAGTCATCGCCACAACGATGACAAAACAGCCCAGAGGCCCAATCATCAGAGGGGATACCACCCACTCCTTCAAAGGGCTGCCATGAGTGCTCACCATCCTCCTCGTCCGAGTCAGAGGCATCCACTAGAGCTGGCATAGTATCTGAAGCATAATCTTCATCATCCGAGCCAGAGGAATCACTGAGACCAGGCACACAGCCGAGTCTAGATAGTGTGTGACAGGCCCAGGCATGATGGTCAGCAGCAACCCGTGCAGGTGTTGTGAAACTGACATCAGAGTCACCCAGTGCATGCACATGCTCAGGCAATGGGTGAGAAGAGAAGGCATGTTGAAAAGTAACCTGCTCAACACCATATACCACACAGGCATCCGGTGTGGTCCCAGAGGTATAATCTTCTGGATCCGAAAAGTCATCACCACGATGAGAAGAGCCCTCAGAGTCATAGCCACTGTGATCTGAACCGTCACTGCCATCAAACGAGGAGTCAAAGTCCCACTCATCCTCATAACCATATCCCAGCAAGGCCCAGAAGTCCTCAATCGCCTTCACCGTGTCTCGAGTAACCATACGGAGTAAAGTCACCCATGACTGCACCTTCTCAAAGGACCCTCGTACCATGACCGGCTCCTTCTCAAGCAGACGCTGCAGTAGACCGAGCTGCTCCGCCACAAGGTGCTTGGCACACTCCATCTTCTCTTGGCACACCACTCTGCCATCAGCAGGAAAGTGAGGATCTTCCAGCACCTTCAATGCCCTGTCCGACACTTCCACAGAGCCACTCATGAACATACTATGCACATACTGGACGTCCGAAGTGTACCATGGCTGCCTGGGGGATATCTGATACCCAGGCCCAAGATGTTGCTCCCTTCCTGCCTCCCATAGGGCTTGGGTAGGATCAAGCTTCCTCCCAGGCAGAGCTGTGCACAGAGTATCAATGTAGACAAACGAGTCGTACACCGGAGCCACAGGGAAATACTTGTGCTTGTTCAATAAGAACTGATGCTTATTGGGCTGATAGGGGTGTGACTTCTTACCAGGTCTCCTCAATGTAGAGTGCCCTCTCATAGAAGCATCAGACCTCCACCGACAGACCCCACTCACAGATTGGTCCTCAACCTCAACAGGGAAAGAACCCTCAGAAGATGTAAGTCCACCCAGAACTGCATAGTAGTTGTGCAGGGAGATACCAAATGTAGACCCAATATAGTCTTCCACAGTGTAACCAGAGATAAATTGAGGCATGTCTTCAGAGAAACAGGTAACCACGCTGTCCAGCTCACAGATTGCATACAGAGCCTCCCCAGAAGCATCCACACCAGGGTCCTGCTGAGCCTCAGTAACAGCATCCGCACGATTGGGTAGCTTCCCATGCTTCTGGTAGTCCTGGACCCTCTTCATTATCGCGTCCCTCCTCTTGGGATTCTTCTTGAGGTACTCCTCCCGCTTGTCCTCGTGAGTCACAAAGCATTCCTTGGACGAGTGCCCAGTCATATGACACACCGGGCACGGAACCTTCTTGAGCATCGCAGTACGCTTCTGCTCCTCCTGCTTACGCCGGTCCTCCACAATTCCAGCACCCGTCTCTGTCGCTGCTGCTGAAGTAGCTATAACGTCGTCGTAGTGGTCACACACCGCATCATTTAGCTCCTGGAACGACGGCAGCTTGTTCTTGGAGTACATAGTACGCACAAAGACATACGCCGGGTTCAAAGAGTTCAGCACCATAGCCACAAAGACCGCCTCCAGGCTGGCAACATGAAACTTCTCACCGGTCGGCAGGAATTCAGCCGTGCACGCATATTCCTTCACTCTGTCGAGAATTTGCTTCGCATGTAGAAAGCCCGGGAGTGGGGGAGCGAGCGACGCAAACCTCTTCGTGTCATCAAGCAGAGCCTTGACCTGCCTCACAAAGTACGCAGAGCCCGTGCTCCGACGCATTTTAACCAGCTGTCGCCAGGCTAAGACACCGTCCGCCTCCTCGATGTACGTCTGTACAACCGCATTTGCCGTCTTGGAAGTCACGGCCGATAGAAAGTCGTGAAACAACTGATTCGCTGCCACTGAGAACTGCTCGTCCTTCTTGATGTCCTCCAAGTCGCGCGCGTCCGACAAGAGTAACGCCAGCGCCCGATGACGCATACACGGCACAATTTTACCCCGGAACTCCAGCCACTTGCTGTCATTTTCTGCGTCCTGGCCAGAATAAAGTTGGTCAGACTTGAACCCCTTCAACATATCCGTCAGAAGAGGCAAAGATACACCCGCAGTACCACCCGAAACGTGAGAGTGAACACTTGAACCAGGCATACCGGATTCCGCGGCCTCAGGAGACGCAATAGCATGTCCTGTCCCCGCATTCTGATTCGCAGCCAACTGGGGCACTGTCTGTGCCAGGACCTGAACCATTTTCATAAGCTCATTTAAACGCGCGTCTTGCTGCGAAAATAGCTGTTGCTGCCTCTCATCGATAAGAGCTGTCAGCGCTGCAGAGTCCTCCCCAACTGAAATTCCATCTTCCGACAGTCCCTCCGAAATGTCGCCATAAGTAGAATCCACACCTAGTCCTGGCGGGGTCCGCTGTGCAAGCTTGGCCTTGTCTTGTTGACTCATTTCCGAAAACGCGCAGCAAAAATTTTGCGTGATACAACCGTAGGTTAACACTTACTGTGTAGTAAGTGGGCCCAAAACCTGTAGGAATTCGAGAGTTTCGTTTACACAAAAGCAACCATAAACTTTCATTATCAAAGGATATACCAGTTCGCAGCTCGAAACGCCACGAACATTTGCGCGCCATCATTACTGATTGGGCGATCTTATGTGAAAGTTCACCAAACAGACTCCTACGTGTCACTGTCGTGTTCATAACGACCGCAGTGACACTCTTGAGTACAGATGAATTCATTACGCACCTCCCGCTGGTCATCAGTGATCTGACGGCCACGATTAGTTCAGCAGATCTACAGATCTAGATCTAAGGGTTCCATAGGGTTTCTTCAGGGTTTCTTCAGGGTTTGATCATCCTGACTACTGTACAAGGTCTAGATAGTCATTCTTTACACCAAACTGATCAGCAGAACTTGCAGATTCCAATACCTTCCCGTCCTCGTTGAACTCCTTCACCACACCCGGGTAGAAGCAGTCATCGTCCTTCCAGAACACCTCGATTTTCGTACCCACGGTAACCTTGCTCGCTGTCGTACTCGTAGCAGAGCTCCTTCGTACTTCAGCAGCGTAGTAACTCACGGGCGCGCCTCGATGAAGAACATCACAGCGTCCCACTTTGAGGGCCCGAGCAGCTCGGACCCTCCCAGCCTGCTCGGAGTGAATAGGCCCCTGCGCCGTGGCATGATCACCACCTCGGTGGCCAGGGCTTCCAACTCCCTGAACCAGGACTGTCCCGGCCAGTACGGAGCCACCACCGTAGCAGCGGCCCCCTCCTCCCGCAGCTTGTGCGCCACCTCGTCCAGCAGCGCCCACGGGGGGTTCACCCAATTGTTCTCCCCCCGCCAGTCGTACGTCAGAGAGTCCACACCTTCGCACTTCGGGTCTTTCCACGCAGCGTAGTACCGAGGAAGCTGCGCGGAGATCTCGGAAGCGAACCGGTCGACTGTGTAGGGCCCCCACTGCTTGTTGGCCCACACGAACCAGTCCCGATTCAGCCGCCAGTCGTCCAAATCCTCGCAACGCGAAAGGTTGTCGGCCCACACGTTGGCCTCGCTGCGGATGTACCGAGCCTGCAACTCGATGTCGTACATTCCAGTAGCAGCCAGAGTCTCCTCATTCTCCTGATCAGGTCCGGGTTCCTGAAGGTGAAGTGTGACAGCATCGCCACCGCCGCCTAGTTGTCGCAGTAGAGCCGTACGACCTTGCCCTCCAGCTCCTGCAGGAACGCCTGTACGGTCTTGTACACGGCCTCCAGCTCCAGGTGTGTAATGTGCCAGCTGCGCATCTCGTCTGGCCAGAAGCCTCGCGCGGGGAACTTCAGGTTCAGCACTCCTCCCCAGGCCGTCATCGAAGAGTCCGTGTGCACCTTCGCTCTCGTCGGGGATCTCCAGATCTTGCGCCCGTTCCACCTGCTCATCACAGGCAGCCTGGACCACCATTCTAAGTCCCCCCGAGCTGAACGCGAGATTTTTACCTTCGCTCCCCAGCTGCGTTTCTCCGCCAGCACGAAGTAGAGCTCCCGTAGGTAGAGCCGCGCCGCTGGTACTGCCAAGTACACGGATTGGCAGAGTCCCGTGAAGGACGCCAGTCTCCTGGCAGGAATCCACCTCCGATTTCTCGCTGCGTCGCACAGGATCTCCTTCGCCTTGGTGTGGATTTTGTGCACCCGTCGTTCTGTCACACGGAATTGTCCCAGCTTCAGGTCCACCTCCAGCCCGAGGTGCTCCACCACCTGCGTAGGCTCCCAGTGGCCCTTCTTCTCGTTCCGCCGTAGGCCAAGTCGATGAAGCACCAGTTGAACTTTTTCTCGACGCAGAAAGCCATCTCGCTGAGAGTCGACCAGCACCAGAAAATCGTCCATGTACGGTAGTACTCGCATTCCGCTGTGACGGTTCGCGTCCCCGCCAGCACCACCGGTCCTGCGACGGACTGACCATCGCTGTCGTACTGCGGAACCGTCCCGCGGCCTCCTGATTTCTCTGCGATCTTCCGCTGCCTGTGGAGAACGCAAAGCCTCCACCATCACGCGTACGAACTTGCAGAACACTCTCGGAGCGTCGCTCCATCCGAACGGCATCGCTGAACATTGAAGCAGGTCCCCTTGCAGGTCGCATGAATGCATGAATCGCTGAAAGTCCGGGTGGATCCCCAGCGCATGAAAACCGTCTTGGAGGTCGAAGCTGAAGCACCAGTCGCCCGGTTTCGCCAGTCTCCTTAGTTTCTTCAGCGTCTCCATCTTCACACAATTTTTCACACACCACTGGTTCAGCCATCGGAAGTCCACCACCAGTCTCCACTTGTTCGTACCCGGTTTTGGCACTAAAAAAGCGCGAGAAACATGAGATCTTCTCGTCGCTCTCGTCCAGGCACCGTTCTCCAGCAGCCTCTCCTTCTCCGTGTCCAGCCACACCTGCTGCTGCCGCGTAGCATCCCTCAGTGACACCCCGTGGTCGAACGGAGGCGGAGGCTTGCGCTTCCACCTCAACTTCACCCCGTGAGTAATCCATTGCATCACCTCGGAACTGGCGCCCGCCGCGCGCCATGCTCCCCTCCGCTGTCTCACCTGCTGTTGCACGGTGAGTTTTCCCCGCCCAGCGCCCGGAGAGGGCTGTTGCGCTGGACGGGGTGGCGGCACGCACATCACACATCGGCCGCGGGCTTTCCGCCCCGGCCCTTGCCGCCTTTTTCGGTAGGCTTCTTACCGTCCTTCTCCTCGTTCTTCTTACGGTCCTTCCAGCGCAGTTCTCGGTCCCGTGGATTCACCACCCGCGTTTCCGCGTTCGCTGCGTTCTTCGCCGTCATGCTCAGCATCGCCTTGCCGCGGTTCTTGTCGAAGTCGTTCAGCCACTGCTGCAACACCTCATCTGCCACCACGCCGTCTGCTGCCTGGTAGACTCTGTCCTCCACGAACTGCAGCTTTGCGCGTAGAGCGTCCGATCCTCCCCGTTGTGAAGAACCAGGCTCCTGCTCCAGCTGCCCGCGCAGTTCCAGCATCGTCCACCTGTTGCACAGCAACGCGTACACGCCGTGCACCGAGTTGGTAACTGCGTGGAAACGTTTCTGCCACTCGCTCTTCGACAATCCGCAGTCCTCGTTCACGTCCAACGTCTCGTTGCACTCGTTCACCACGTCGTGCAAATAAGACAGCGCTGGAGCCAGAACCATGCACTCGTACTTCATTGAAGAGTTGGACTTCTTGGACTTCTTGGAGAGAGCGTCGTACGTCTTGCTGCCGTGCAGGTCGTACAACTGCGGCATCCTCGATGTCAGTGTAGCCGGCCGCGGTGGGAACGGGTTGATTGAGGCTGCTGGCACGTACTCCAGCTTCCTCCTTCTCTCCAGAAGTTGCTCGGTGGTCTTGGCTACGGAGTCCGGGTCAGAAGTCCCAGGCTTCGCTGCCACCTTCGCCTCCAACTCAACGTTGAGCTGTGCTTGTCGTTGAAGCTCGTCACGCAGCAGGCGATGCTCCTCTGCCTGCCGCCTCTGCATCTCAAGCAGCTCCCCTTGCTGCTTTTGCATTGTCAGAATTTGTTGCATCAGCACGTCCTGAGTGGACGGTGCTGCCGGGGAAGGGGAAGCCTGCCCGATGTCTGGCTTCCCCGGGAGGGGAGGGAAATCCTGTGTAGACTTGCCCTTCGCAGTTCCAGCCATTTTCTCTCCCTCAAAGGAGTAACAGTGAAGTCAAATCGTACTGCCGTGAAGCCGTAGTTTTGAAGTCGTAACGCCGTCCCCGCGACTTCGCTGTCAGATCTCCCGTCGTCGTTCGATCGCCGTCGTACAACCTAGTGGTTTTGGCACTACCTACTCTACTGTTTTACCGGTGAAACAGGTGAAGAAATTCTTACAACATCGGATTTGCAGTGTGCCTCACAGAGTACCGTAGGTACCCGTGAAGTTCCTGTTTGCAAGAGCAAAAGGAACAGAGCTGAACAGGCGTGTCGCTTCGTGGCTACTTGTACATCCTGTTTATGTCACGGAGCTACATGTGTCATTCGGCTCTACTGCAGCAGGAGTCACGGATTCTGAAAGTCTGAAACCACAAAAATTCTGTTGCACTCCAATTTGAACAGAATGATTCTGATTGAGATCCGACCCGTCACGATTCGTCCCTCTCCGGCGAAATCTATGAATAGGCTAATGAAACGACGCAAATGGCATTGCACACCACGCCCAATAATCATCTGAAATCGTTTACACAACTCGAAGTGGTGCTCCAAGGCCCAAATTTCTCTGAGGTCCTTTGGGTTCCGTGATCCGCAATCAGCGACCTCCAAACTCCGGAAACTCTGCCAAGCTGTTGGAAGGTTTGGGGAAAAGGGTGGGTGGGGAGGAAAACTTTTGCACCGAATGTACTCGGCCATGAAAAACAATTCCACAACAAACCTTCATAAAACTAAACCTTGAACTCAAAGCTTGTGTAGACCCCCCCGAAGGCATATGAACTTCTAGTCACCACCGATACAGCATAGCCCCCCTCGCCTTGTTCACAGGCGGTGAATTGCTGTGAGTGAAGGAGGGCGCCTGGAAGGCACATATCAGTAGAGGCCTCATCGCAGTAAAAGAGTGTTGCGAGCCCGAGTGTCCCCTGCAGCAGAGCTGAGCGGCCCCGCGGTACCAGCCCACATCCGCATGCAGCATGCAACGCACAGGTGCCTCGCAGCGAGCACCTCATCAGTCTGCTGCCGCGCCACCTCCTCCGCCTCACTCATTGCTCTGCGCTCCACACATCCACAGCTCATCCAGGATCAAATATTGAGGGGCCGAGCCCGCCATCCCGCGCCGAATATACGCGTATCACACGATTGCTGTGTATAGCGCCCAGAACGCTCAGCTGGCTACCTCACTGTGGGCTGACACCCGACAAGCAGCTTCTGTATTTTTTGTTTATGCTCCTCAATCGCACAACATACTGTCTTCAGCATCTTTCACATTGGTTTACGCACTTGAGACTGACAATCCCTCCGCATCTCTTTCGGTCCCCGGTGGCATGCTACAGCTGCAGGAAGGCCACGTGGCCACGTTCCGCACTTTTCCAGGATGGCATGTGCGGCCTGCCGAAACAAGGGCTCCTCACAGCACCAACGAGGGTAGATGAACCTGCAGTGCAGCGCGGCCGCATCGTCAAGGGCGAGCAGTGCGTGGGTGAGCGCCTCCTGCTTCGCAACCACCTCAGCCTCAGCCTTATGCTGTGATTGGACACTCTGCTCCCTCGCTGCAGCCGCCTGCTGCTCCGCTTCTCGCATTGCCGCCGCCTGCTGCTCCGCTACTCGCACTGCCGCTTGGTTCTCCTTCCTCGCCGTTTCCACTACGGCTCGGCTCTCCACCTGTGCTGCCTGCATTGCAGCTTGGCTCTCCTCGCGCGCCGCTTGCACTGCCATCTGCGCCTCGAGTTGCACTGCATGCACCGCAGCTTGGCTCTCCTCCCGCGCAGCTTCCACGGTGAACTGGCTCTGCCGCAGCTCATGCTCCACCGACTTCAGCGTCGCCTGAGTCTGCCGCAGTGTTGCCTCGTCCAGTCCGTGCAGCTCCGCGTATCGGGCTGCGTGCATCTCCTCAAGCTGCGCCCCGTGCTCGACCATTGCCGCCTCCAGCCGCTCCTCTACGCTCCGCCGCTCTGCTGCCAGCTCCTGTCAGCACCACGTGGCCGCGCCCGGCCAGCCATTAGCACATCTCCCCAGCCGAATCTCATTTCCGAGGAAGTGCGACGCCCGAGCTGCGAAGGCAGCACATAGTAGCTCGTGGGAGAGCGCATGCATCTGAGCATGACTTGTGGGATCACATGGCTCGCGGACGAATGAGTATGAAGTGTGCTAGGAACACCGGCACAGGGGGCAATGGTGTTGCTGGCAGAAGGGATGGTGGACCCTAGACAAGTCCCAGCAAGGACGAAAGTAGGTTTTAAGACAGAAGGAAGAAGTGTAAAGGGTGCGGGCAAGGGTAGGCCACAAAGGGCGGGGGCAAGGGTAGGCCACAAGGGGCGGGGGCAAGGGTAGGCCACAAGGGTGGGGGCAAGGGTAGGCCACAAAGGGTGGGGGCAAGGGTAGGCCTCAAAGGGTGGGGGCAAGGGTAGGCCACAAAGGGGTAAGGGTAGGTACAAAGGGCGGGGGGTAGGGCGTGGGGCAAGGGTAGGCGGGGCAAGGATAGGCCACAAGGGGTGGGGGCAAGGGTAGGCCTCAAAGGTGTTGGAGTGGAGGAATCTGGGCATGGGAGTGTAGGACTGGAATGGGGCAGCCAGGTACGGTTCGGGGATGAAATGGGGAGGTGGATGGGGAGGCAGGAGGGGGTGCCGCAGCCAGGAATTTGTAGCCCACAGCAGCGAGCATGCACCTGCTTTAGCGCATTTTTCCACTGCTCCGCAGCCTGCTCATGTTGTTGCCGTTCGAGCTCCAGCACCTGCGCAATCCCGCGACCATCCCAGCCAATGCTCTCCTGCGAGGCCGCCACCACTCGCGCGCTTGTGCGCTGCAGAGGGACCGACTCTTGTTCCACGGCGGATGCCAGGCGTCACAACACCACCGCGTGCGCGCGCTCTCCAGGGCACCTGCGCGTGCTGCTGCGCGCGCTCAAACACGCAACTCTCGACCCTGCTCATCTCCACCGCCACTGCGTGCTGCTGCTGCCGCAGGTCGTCGGCGTGCGCCCTGCGCAGACGTCCCACCAGGCCCGCTCACCCGTGTGCAATGCTCACTGAGGCCGCCATCGCTTGCGCAGGTAGCTTTACCCCCCATTTTAGACCAGAAATCTCTGCCCATTTCGCGAAACTGCTTATTGCGTGTTCTGCCGATCAGCATCAAGCAGCGAAATCATAGTGAGCAGTCGATAGTTTAGTACAAGTAACCCCAGACTCCTGAGCAAAGTCAGATGCACACCGCTCATAGCACGACAGACACATGCATGTTCGTCCAGGCTTCCATTAGTTCCAAGGTACCAGAACACAGTCAGTGCAAAGCGGCGTACACACGCTGCGGAATGGGGATCGGCAGTATGGGGATCGACCAATAGGATGCATTTGCGTTCTGTGTTTTGCTTTGCATCGAACACACCGGGTAAATTTCCACTGCTCATTTCGGTTGAAATGGGTCGAAGAAATGAAATTTCCGCGCCAGCGCCGGAGCACAAATCTCCTTTCAACCATGGCAGAGTACGCATTTCGCTTCTGCGTCTGATTGGCAGATCAAATGAGCAGTGCACAAAATGAGCAGAGCTTTCTGGTCTACGACGGGAGATAAACGTGGAATCGTACAGAGCTCCCACGGGGCAGGGCGGTTGTCTGAGTGCCGACCTGGCGCACGCCGTTGCAGCCTCCTCGTGTGCAGCAAGGGCATCGCTGAGGGCCCGCTGCGCGCTGCAGCACGCCTGCGCTTCTTGCTCCATGCCCTCAATCGCCGCACCGCGCTCCACCTCCACCTCCTGCGGCGGCACACCAGGGCCGTAGGGGGCACGCCAAAGGAAGGCAGCTGAACCTCAGAAACACCGATCGCTTGGCACCAGAGGTGGTTGTCGGCAACACAGCAGTAAACTGAAGGAGCTGTGCATGGCGGGTAGGTGAGGGGACCCCAGGAGCTGTGCATGGAGGGTAGGGGAACCTAGGAGCTGTGCTTGGCGGGTAGGTGAGGGGACCCCAGGAGCTGTGCATGGCGGGTAGGGGACCCCAGGAGCCTCAAATGCATAGCTCCCGAGTGCACAGCAGTATGCATACGTGGCACATGGTGCTGAGGAGCAGGCGGGGGTGTGGGGGGGCAAGGGACCCTTAGGACTGCTGCAGCTGCGACATGCCGCTTATGCTCATCGGCAAGCGACCGGTCCACCACCTTGCGCGCCTCCCGCTCTCGGCCGAGCTCCGCCCTCAGCAGCTCTACAAAGGCCTGAGAGATCCCCCTCAAGGATCGGCCAACGCCGCCCTCTGTTACCTCAAAGACCGGAGACAAGCCAAAGTGACCCATGGAGAATTCAAAGCAACGGGATGGGCGGCCGCGTACATCTGGGCGCACTTTTCCCCTAAAATTCTAACACATGCTCTTAACATTGGACATGGCGCAGGCGCGCCTCCAGGGTGTGGGGACGGGGGGAGGGCCATTCATGCAAGTCCGCAGCCGCGGACCGTGGGCGCATGTGGGTAGGGCACACTGAATATATATAGTGCGGTGTGAGGACACCGGAGGGAGGGGGATGGGCAGTGCTCTGCTGGCGGGACCCAGGAACCTACCATCTGGCCAACACGCGCCTCTTTCAGCGCATCGTTGGCTGTCTCGCTCACCACCACCGCAGCCTCTCGAGATGCGACCTCGCTCTTCAGCTGCGCCGCCAATGCCTCCTTCTCCTGCCATGCGCACCGATGCCATCGGGCTCACCCGCATGCCCTCCTTCTGCCACCAGAGGCCCCATCGTGCGATGTGAGGCACTCGACCACTCATGAACAATTAAGACTAGAAGGGTTAATTACGGTGATTGCGGAACTGTACTTCTCCCTAGCTTTGCATTTGAAATTGCCATTTTATCGGTGCTCAGAACCCTGAAAAAATGAGCCAAAAAGCTCTTGATTTGGTTGAGAACTCGGGCTTGAGTTCCCAAATTTCTGTGTCACCTCTGCCAAAGCTAGGACCAAACACCCCAGTCGCAATCTGATGACACAGATGAGAAATGCAACTCAAGTGAGTCCCTCAGATCTAAATTGATGACACTCACTCGGGTGGCTGAGATGAACTGTCCCTGGTTTCAACTTGGCTAAGTTGGAGGGGTCCTCAGCAGACCACGTAGGTTGTTGTAGGATTGATGACACTAGGAGAACCACTGATTGGTGGTTGTAGATCCATTGTTCATTGATGTGATCCTGCTGCTGCAGGATTGGGTAGCCGTCATTTCTAGGAAATAGAAATAACTTGAAGTCTGGTTTGCAGCTCACTCTTGAATGAGCAGCAAATTGTTCAACCTCCTTGTCACTCTAGTGGAGACATCAGAGTAGAAATTTCAGTCTGACTAGAGCTTCAGATTTGTTCAAGATTTCTCTTTGGCTGAACGAGGATTCCCTGGAGTTCTCTTTTGTCAATCTAAACCAGGCTTCTGACAGTGACCTCGAGTGTGAGTTTTCAAGATCGGACATCCGGGCTGCCCGAAGTCTGACCAACTTACATCAACACCCCGGGGTACACGAGGTCTACAGACAGTTGAAATACAGATTTGCTGACTTGAGGCAGTTTCCTGGCCCTCATATTTGGGAGTTTTGTCCCAAAGAAAGATTCCATCACTGCTGCTGCAGCCTTGCCCCACGGAGGTATTTCTGCCCGTGTGATTCTTGTGCCAACAAGTCATCCTTCGGCAGTTTTGCTGGTCTAATTGCTCATTGCAACGACCCGAAACGGGACATTACCTTCAACGGCGTGACCGCCACCGGGGAATTTAGTGCAGTACAACACTACCTTTTTCTGTGGGTCTTAGCAGGATCCCCTGACGAGCTCACTACCGGGCTGGTCTTTGAAATTGGTACCAACGGACCCGTTTGCAGGCATTTGAGAAGCAGAGGTGGTCATGCCATTGCCGATGAATTTGAAGGACTTGCTCGACTGCACCGGGAAGTTGGGCAGGTTCAAGCAGGGGCCTATGGCCTCGGCTCTGCGCCATCAGAAGGAGCTGCTGAACGGGTTGAAGGCTTTCATCCCGTGGTCTCAGCAGCTCTCGGAACGCAGGCAGCAGTTACTCATGGAGACTGTCGTGGACACTACGGCGAAAATCTTCAAGAAGGTCGGTCAAAAGCTGCAGCTAGGCCCGACAGTGACGATCCCCCGGGCAAACGCCACTGCGGTGAGCGCAGGGGTAATCCGTAAGACATTTCTGGCCGCGGGCCGTGTCCTGAAAGCCACCGAGGCATTGGTGGTGGACTGGGACAAGGAGGACGAGGAGGACATGCTTTCGGAGGACGAAGAGGAGAAGGAAGAGCACGACTCTCCGCCGAAACGGAAGAGACCTCCCAAACATGTGTCCTTTTCACCAGAGCCTTCTACGAAGCAGCACTCGTCACCGGCGACATCAAGCAGGCGGGCGAAAGCGTCGGGACGCGTCAGGAGGGCGTATCACGCCGCGTTACGGATTGCGAAGGCGGTGGAGGAGTTCCCCCACGCGTTAGGTGACGAGATAGAGTGGAGTATCCGGCCTGGTGCTTGTTCGGATATCGCAGACCACGTCACCGGCGACTGCGAGATTGCGACTCTGGACGACTTGGAAGACGCGCGGGGATTGCGCGCCTGCGTCCCTGGAGAAGTACATCGCATTCTTATGTGGCTCGGCCGTGATTTGGCACGCGCATCTTTTGTAAGTGCCCTGAAGCGAACACCGACTCCCTCCCGGATCCTAGGAAGGAGAACTGGCTGGAGGAGATCCCATCCGGGAAAGCGTTGCTTCGGGAAGACACGGGACCTGGCGCTAGCGAGAAGGTCGCGAACAACGACTCCATCGGGAAGCAACGCGGGGTGCTGGACGCTGCGGCCAAGGCCTTTAACGGTGACTACTTTTCGGCGGACCTCGTGCAACATGCTTCAGGTGCGACAGGGAACCTACACGTCGCCGCAGGCCCACTTCAGGGATTGAACCTCACCCTTCCGCAACCGGTGGAAACAGCGTAGCCGGAGTACCGGGAGATGTTTCAGACCCAGGACGGGCGCATTTTGACGCGCCCGCGCAAGCAGTACACGAAGGAGGAGTTCGGTTACCGCTTGCTTCAGTTCGCACGTGGAATGCCTGACTCGTTTGAGCGGGAAATTCACTTCTACCACATGTACATTTTGGACCTGTTTGCGAAGATGGACTCCTACGATGTCAAGTGCGTCGCGGAATACGACAAGTACATCAGCGCATCGCGTCGAGCTTTGTCCTCTCGTGGAACCCGGACATGCTGGACGCGACTTGGACGCGTTTCATCCAGGCTAGGAGAGACGCGGGGCAGACGACTTCGAAGACTGCGGGGATCGGGAAGCAGAAGATCCCGGCGGGGGCGAAAACGACTTCGAAGCCGAAGAGTTCGATTCTTTCCTGCTTCCAGTGGAACGCGGGGAAATGCACTAAGAAGGGGTGCAAGTTTCCGCACGTCCGTTCGTCCTGTGGTGGTGACCACAGGAAGAAGGACAACGCCTGTAAATGACGGGTGGGACCGGGGGGGGCTCCTCCCGGTTCACACGTGGGCTCTCCTTTGCCTGCTGAGGAGGGGAGCGCGGAAGACCACGCAGCTATCGGGTTTGATCGTCGCGGCCGCGACGATCGCCCCACGCCTGTCGACCTACTTGACGACACCGTCCAACGAGGGGTATCGACGAGCGATACCGGGGAGCCAGCTTTATCGAGCTGGGGTGCTTCCTCGGGGTTGACGCCTAGACGGATAGACGTCGCAGGTGTGCCACTGCTTTTTGCTTCTGAATGCTGCCCCGCTGAGACGCTCCCTGCTGAAACGACGTTTCGAGTTGCGGACAGTCAGTGGAGTTTCCCTCCGGTTTATTCACAGGAGGGAGAGTTTCTACACCCGTGTGACACACTTGGTGAAAAGCTTTGGTCGCCCCCTGATTTCAAACCGAGATCGCAACGGTTTGGCGAACTCTTGAGCTCGCGGGAACCGAAGTGGGGAGAGTTGGATTTGAGCTCACATGGGGTGTCATTGGAGGCGTGGCGCGCTTTCAAGAGCGCGACCACAGCGATTGGGGCAGCAGTCCTGGTGGTCACTGAACGGGTTGACAGATGGGCGATGTTGTTTCGGGATGATCCGAGGGTTGATGCTCTTGTGCGCTCAGTTGCGCACGGCGCGGGATGGCAGTTCGACCCGGCGAGAGTTGACATGTCGGGGGAGAATTATGTCAAGGCGGGCTTTGAGCACAAGGTTGACGAGATTCATGAGGAGGAGCTCCGTCTTAAGAGGGTTGTCCCGATCCCGTCTCACTTGGCGGAGGCAGTTCACGGGGTGGGAGTGGTGGACAAAGACCACTCAAATTTTGAGAAGGTCCGCGTTGTCCACAACTACTCTGAGAATGAAGATTGGTCAGTGAATTCAGCCACGGACATTCCGGAGCAAAAGTGGCAATCTGCCGCGGATGCGATGGCGTTTCTAAGGCCCGAGGTATTTCATGATCAAGGTTGACATCAAGAGCGCGTACCTGCATTTGCCAATAGCGCTTCAGTACCTCCGGTATCACACATACCGTTGGAGGGGTGAGGTGGTGGCTGACCTCCGGTTTCCGTTTGGGCATCGAGCGGTACCGGGGAAGTTCCATGAAGTCACAGAAGCCCTGGTGAGATTCTTGAGGGGCCAAGGTTTCTCGGCTTCGGTCGGGTTTTTAGATGACTTTTGGGTGTGTTGTGAGTCTGAGTCTCATGGAGGGGCTTTGGAGGCTCTGGAGCTACTCCAGGACATCCTTGAGTTCCTAGGCCTGGAGGTGGCCTGGGACAAGTGTGAGGGACCTGTGCAAGATGTTGTTTTCCTTGGCATTAGGCTTTGTACTAACGAGTTTGGGGAGGGCCGCGTATCGGCTAGCCTTCCGATGAGGAAGTGCCAAGCCCTTTGGGAGAAGGCCCTGTTTTTCTCCCGAGCCAGTCGGTGTGCTAGGAAGGACCTGGACAGATTCATGGGACAACTGGCTTTTGCCTCTAGGCTAGTCAGGGGATTGTCCTTGTTTTGTGGTTCGGGACATGCATTGTCGAGGTCTCGGAAGAGATGGCTCTCAATGTCGGGGGGTGCTTGTGCGGACTTTCGTTTTGTTGCCGAGTGCATGGAGATTTACAATGGGCAACAGATTGTGTTGATGAAGAGGAAGGTTAAACCTTCCCATTTCTCGGTGGATGCTTCCACGGGCACGGGGATGGGAGGTTTCCTTGATGGGAGGTATTTTGCGGTCAGTTGGCTTGAGTTGTTGGCCCTGCCTCAAGAGGCTTTCTACCCTTTCAGGGATAGAGCCTCCTCCCAGATCAACTACCTGGAACTTTTCTCCATGTTCTGGGCACTCAAGTTGTGGGGTGAGTTCCTTCGGGGACTCACGGTGGTCCTCATTACCGACAATACCCCGACTCGGGGGATGTTGGAGAAGTGGAGGTGTACCCCTGACTTCAGGTTGCTGCTCAGGGTCATTTTCAAGCAATGTGTACAATTTGATGTGCGGTTCATTGTTGAGTGGGTTCCCTCAAAGCAGCACCAGTTTGCAGATGCTCTGAGCAGGCAAGAGATGCGTCTGTTCTTTGATCTACACCGGGAGTGGAAGTCCTCCTCCATTCGGAGACAGGACAGGGATGACTGGAAGCTGTTTTCTGAGGTTTTTGAGGGATTGGATCGGAGATTCGGTCCTTTCTCGGTGGATGCCTGTTGTGACGCTTTTGGCGCCAACAAGCAGACCCTTGTGTGCTGGACAGTCAGGCAAGACTGCACCACACAGGATTGGGCGGGGCACACTGTCTGGTGCAACCCCCCTTTCTCGCGCATCCTCCTCATTTTAAAACACTTTCTGCTGTGTAAGAGGAGGGTGAATGTGGGGACCTCTGCTTGTTTTGTCATCCCGGTGTGGCCCACGGCGGACTTTTACAAGTTCGTTGTGAGCAAGCCTTCGATGTTTGTCCCGGTTTACCGGTTTGAGGCTGAGGCGAACCTGTTCTCAGCCCCCGGACTAGAGGGGAACCGGAAGTTCTACGGGCCCACAAGGTGGCCCGTGGTGGTGTTCAGGGTGCCTCCTCTCTTTGTTCAGCTGGACTAACTTTCTTTTGATTGACAGATGGCGAGAAGAGGGAGTTGGAGGACGGAGTGGCCCACTTTGCCTTTAATGCGGTGGCCCTGAACACCAAATCTTCCTACAAGACAGGTGGTTAGCAATTCTGCCGCTTTGCTGTGTGGTATGACTTGAGGCCGATTTTCCCGGCCTCAAAGGATTCCATGGAATTGTGGGCTGCATTCCTGGCTAGGAGTGTGAAGTACTCCACAATCAAGGCCTACCTGTCTGCCGTTAGGAACCTTCATCTTGAGCTGGGTTTCACCCTTCCGGAGTTCGAAGAGCTTAAGCGCCTTCGCTGGACCCTTCGGGTGATCAAGAGGTTGAAGGGGAATCCTAAGCGGAAGAAGCTAGGAATTGGTCCGAAGGAACTTGTCTCGATCTTCTTTGGAGGCGGAATTGACCTCGAGAAAGAGGATGACTTGTTTTGTTGGTTGGCATGCTTGCTGGCATTTGGCGGCTGTTTCAGGTTGGCCAATGTCACGGCCAAGAAACAGGACGCTTTCTCCCGCTCAGGTGTCATGCTCAAAGGGAGCGTGATGTTCACCGGGAAGGACTTGATGGAAATTGTGGCGTCTTTCTCCAAGACAAACCAGTTTTCTGAGAGTGAGCACAAGGTGCTCTTCCGAACGGTGAGATACACAGCTTTCTGTGTTGTCACTCTCACCCGCAAGGCCTTGGCAGTGAATTCACTGTCAGGTGGGCCCAAGGCGCCTCTGTTGTGTTACAGGAAGGCAAATGGGCAGCAGGTTGCCCTCACCCATGCAGTGTTTGATCACTGGTTGAGGGACAAGCTGAAGGCCACAGGCTTGCAACCTGACCTGTATTCTGGGCACTCTTTCCGGAGGGGGGCGGCTACCCTTGCTTTTGCGGAAAGAATGCCGAGGAACCTTGTTAAGCACTGGGGGGATTGGGTCTCGGATGCAGTGGATGAATACCACGAGATGACTCCGGAGCAGCCCTTGACCATTCCGAAGCTAGTGTCCAATGCCATGGCGGCTGTTGTGGACGCCCGACGCTAGTTCCAGCTCGGATGGTGTTCTAGTCTAGTTTCCTGCCTGGCAAAGCGCACTGTGTGAATGGGAAGGGGGTACCCGGGACTCTGGGACCAGACAGCCCCAAGGCATTGGGTCTGATCTGGTTGCACCCGGGACCCCTTTACTTGTCAAGTTCTGACTTTCACCACCTAAAGAACTAGAACTAGCTAGCCGACTCTAGATGTAAATCTATTTTGGAATGAAACATCTTGTGAAGACCTGTGTTTGGTATTTGTGTGAAATTCCCTTGCAATAAGAGCCAAGCGCTGGACCAGCCGACCACCGGCAGAGCCCGGTCAGCACATTAACAGAGCGTGCGCCCCAGAATCATCCGACGGCCACGCCCTAGTCAGCGCGATTCGTGCCGCAGACGTTGAGGTGATCTGGCCAAGAGCCTAGAGTGGTCAACCGAGCAGGACGCAGG
This sequence comes from Cymbomonas tetramitiformis, assembly GCA_001247695.2. Taxonomy (NCBI): domain Eukaryota; kingdom Viridiplantae; phylum Chlorophyta; class Pyramimonadophyceae; order Pyramimonadales; family Pyramimonadaceae; genus Cymbomonas; species Cymbomonas tetramitiformis. The sequence goes on along the minus strand of LGRX02033861.1, from coordinate 18,065 downwards.
CGAGCCCTAACCCGAGTGGTCAGCCATGTGAAAGAGGTGCAGTGTGGAGCACCTTGTGGAGAGCCTCCACTTGTGATCGCAGCACTATGAGGTCTCCGTCGAATGTACTCTGCGGCCGTGTCCTCCACCCCGCGTCCCCTCTTACCCAGTCACTCCGTCCACGAGCACCCTTTTACCCAGTCACTCCGTCCACGAGCACCCTTTTACCCAGTGCCCCATGCATGGCACAGCCTCCAGTGCACGCCGAGCGTCGTCTCCCATCATACCAAATGTTTATGAGGATGTGGGACGATGCGTTAAGCCCCACAGGCTCTTGAGCCAATGACCGTGCGCGAAGTGCATGCCGAAGTCGTGTGACACGCACCTGAGCCTGTGCCAGCTCGTGTTGGGCGCGTCCCACAGCTTCCCGCTCCTCGCGGACGCAGCGCTCCTCGAAGCTTTTCTGCTCAGTCTGCACCTCGCGCAGCGCCCTCTCCATCTATCAAAACATTTGCGAGTTCGCAACAAAGAAAGTATTCAAGCAATGTTTCGTATTTCACGGCAAGAGCTACAGGGCTGGGTGTGACCTGCAGCGAGCCATAGAGCTACAGGGCTGGGTGTGACCTGCAGCGAGCCATGGAGCTACAGGGCTGGGTGTGACCTGCGGCGAGCCATAGAGCTACAGGGCTGGGTGTGACCTGCAGCGAGCCATGGAGCTACAGGGCTGGGTGTGACCTGCAGCGAGCCATAGAGCTACAGGGCTGGGTGTGACCTGCAGCGAGCCATAGAGCTACAGGGCTGGGTGTGACCTGCAGCAAGCCACAGAGCTGCACGTGATATGCAACAAGCTAGGAAGCGGTGCACCTACTATGAAACCCCCACGCGGTTCACGCCGGCATAACCGTCCGATAGATTTTGAGGTAAATCCCGTGAGATGTCTTTTGGAGGGTGCTCAGGGGCAACTTTCCCGAAAATCTTACGGTTCAGAATGAATTGATCACGAAAATATTGTGAAAGGAGCCAATCTAACCATCATGTGACCTAGGAGAACCGATGAGTACCCCAAAAAGCTTCAGTATGGAAAGTTCTATTTAAACTTGGGGTCTCACGATCGATCGGGGTTTCAGAATACATCCACCACTTCCTACAAGGTAGGTGTGGTTTGCAGTGAGTTGTTGAGCTGGATGTGGGGGAGACGGCACCTGCAGTGAGTTGTACAGCCGAGCGCGCTCTTCCTCTAAAGCCACCCGGGCTCCCTCCTTAATGGCTGCCTCACGGGCGATGCACTTCTCAACCTCTGTTTGCACTTCAGCCCGCAGTGCCGCCACTGCAATAGCCTGCTGCTCCCTTGACGCCGCCTCCCGCAGGTCCAGCTGTGCTTGCGCCTCTGCCCGCACCTCGGCGATCTGCTCCTGCAGCGTTCTCGCGCCTCGAGCATCCACGGGTGCGTCCTCTGTCCAGCCAGGCTTCTGCCACAAACCCCGCTGCCCCTGTCAGACTTGTGCCGGAACCTTTAACACAAACTCATACCAGGTGGTGAAGCCCAGCGACTGCCAGGCTAGTGCGAGCCCAGAGGCGGTGTGTGCAGGATGAGTTGTTCTACCACAAGCCCAGAGGCGGTGAGTGCAAGATGAGCTATGCTACCACAAGCCTAGAGGCGGTGTGTGCAGGATGAGCTGTTCTACCACAAGCCCAGGCGGTGAGTGCAAGATGAGTTGTGCTACCACAAGCCCAGAGGCGGTGTGTGCAGGATAGCTGTTCTACCACGTTCTACCACAAGCCCAGAGGCGGTGTGTGCAGGGATGAGCTGTGCACCACAAGCCCAGAGGCGGTGAGTGCAAGATGAGCTATTCTACCACAACCCCAGAGGCAGTGAGTGCAGGAAGAGCTATTCTCGCCCAATGTTGCCCTTGTCCACAACCGCCGAGCTGGGGTGGACCTCGTTCAACGGAAAATACACCATCTTTACAAACGTTGGGGAGGACATTACTGGCAGACTCACCTTCGACACGTGTTGGCCAGCGATAGAGCGGGGAGTGGCAGGATGGCTCAATGGGGCGATTTTGAACACCGCCACCCGTTCCCCTTGTGCATGGCCGCCAACTTCGTAAGCAAGGTCTGAACGAGCACGTGAGCCTGCACCACCATCGTCCGTTGTGATTTGTCCGTAGTTGGGCATCCCGCCATCATCTCCAGTCCTAGCCTATCTCTGACACGTCCGAGGTTGGGCATCCCGCCATCATCTCCAGTCCTAGCCTATCCCTGACACGTCCGAGATTGGGCATCCCGCCATCATCTCGATTGGAATCTGCAGTGCTTGCTGATCAGTTTGATGTAAAGCATGACTGTCTAGGCCTTGTACAGCAGTCAGGATACTCAAACCCTGAAGAAACCCTAAAGAAACCCTTAGATCTAGATCTGTAGATCTGCTGAACTAATCGTGGCCGTTAGATCATATGGTGACCATCGGCAAGACACAGTGCGTGTCTCGTTTGCTTGAATCCTCATTTGCCAAAGGCAGACACTGCAATACATTTCATTAAATGATTTTGTAAAGAGTTTGGAAATGCATTTTGTGCTTTTTAAATGCTTTCTAAATTCAAGTTTTGATGAGATGTCTAGACTGTCTGTGCACGTCACCAAAAGGAAGGAGTCCTCTGGGTCGGGAGCGGTGGGAAGAGCAAAAGGAACACAGCTGAATAGGCGTCTCGCTTCGTGGCTACTTGTACATCCGGTTTGTGTCACGGAGCTACATGTGTCATTCGGCTCAACTGCAGCAGGAGTCACGGATTCTGAAAGTCTGAAACCACAAAAATTCTGTCGCACTCCAATTTGAACATTTCTCTTTTGCTCGAATCCTCATTTGCCATGAAACCAAAGATGAAACTGTGAGGCACACAAAAGAAATCTGATCTCTGTCACTGTGACCATGTTAACCACTCGAAGTAGTAGCTCATGTCTGCGTCCCTCAAAGTTGTCGGGTCAATGTAGTGTTGCACTGCCGAAGAGAACTGTGAGCAGCCTCCAAAGAAACACACTTTCTCCATGGTCACACCTACAGCTCGAGCACACGTCGTGGCACCCTTCCGGGTGCTGTGTGCAGAAAAATGACCTCCTTCCGGGGGTCTGCAATCCAGCTCGCTGAGAGCCAGACCAATCCAGTCATTGGCAACTGAAGCCTTGAAGTTCTTCGGGTCCTCGGGTAGCAGCCAGTAGGCGTCAGGTTGAGTCTTCCCAGATCAGCTCCAAGCTATGTCACGGTGAAACTCCCAGTGCTTGATCAGCTCCTTCAAAAGAGCCACTCCCCTCCAGGGGATGCACAGGCGTCTCTTCACCGGGTGATGTCGCCGTCCTTTCTCTTTCAGCAGCACCACAGAGAATTCACTGTCGCCACAATGAACGTGTTGTCGTGACAACGAGGTCCCCGTGTCCGGTCTGCCAAAGGTCACAAAGGCAACGACCACGTAGGAGAAGGCCCGTAGCAGCCGCAGCTCTTCAGAAGATCGCGGAGTTAGCTTCAGCGCTGCTTCGTGTACACGCCGTACGTGTCCCGCTGGCAGCCAAGTCCGCTGGGTCTCGATGTTCTCCTCCTGCACCGCCAGCTCCGCCTGGATGGTTGCCATCCCTTTCACAGCTCGGGTCACAGCACGACCCTTCGCTGGTCCAGGAAATCGCAGGTCCTCGTGGTAGTTGTTGATGGCTGACAGGTACGGCTGCAAGGAAGCTGACTTGATGCCCCCGTCCTTCAACACAGAGGCGATGTACAATAACACAGTCGCCTCCGTCGCTGGCAGCCACGGCCGTTGGTGTTGCTCACAAAATAAAATGAAGCGCCGCGCCTTCGGTCCGTAGTTGCTCATCGTCGTGTCCAACATCGCTTTTCTCTGCATTTTTATTGCCAGTTCTGTGAGCCGGGACTGTCCCAACTCACTCCTCCACCGCTCACAAAGTGAGTGCGTGAGGAAGTTTTCTACAGCACCACCGCGCTTGTTCTCTTCGTAGTCGCCTCCGCAATCCGCGTCCGCTGCCTCGTCCGTTGGCTCCGACACGCCCGAGCTGTTAATGATTTTGAAGTTCTCCTTGGACAGGTCCAGTGTCTCCTCGTCGCCGTCGTCGTACAGCACGTGCGCCTTCCCGTCCTCCTTGAACTCCTTCACCACACCCGGGTAGAAGCAGTCATCGTCCTTCCAGAACACCTCGATTTTAGAGCCCACGGTCACCTTGCCCGTTGTCGTTCACGCAGCAAAGCTCCTTCGTACTTCAGCAGCGTAGTAACTCACGGGCGCGCCTCGATGAAGAACATCACAGCGTCCCACTTTGAGGGCCCGAGCAGCTCGGACCCTCCCAGCCTGCTCGGAGTGAATAAGTCCTTGCGCCGTGGCATGATCACCACCTCGGTGGCCAGGGCCTCCAACTCCCTGAACCAGGACTGTCCCGGCCAGTACGGAGCCACCACCGTAGCAGCGGCCCCCTCCTCCCGCAGCTTGTGCGCCACCTCGTCCAGCAGCGCCCACGGGGGGTTCACCCAATTGTTCTCCCCCCGCTTGTCGTACGTCAGAGAGTCCACACCTTCGCACTTCGGGTCCTTCCACGCAGCGTAGTACCGAGGAAGCTGCGCGGGGATCTCGGAAGCGAACCTGTCCACCGTGAAGGGGCCTTATTGCTTGTTGGCCCACACGAACCAGTCTCGATTGAGTCTCCAGTCGTCCAGATCCTCGCCGCGAGAAAGATTGTCGGCCCACACTTTGGCCTCGCAGCGGATGTAGCGCGCCTGCAACTCGATGTCGTGCAGGTCCAGGAGCAACCAGAGCCTTTGTATTCTCCTCATCAAGTCGGGGTTCCTGGAGGTGAAGTGTGAGAGCATTGCCACCACTGCCTGGCTGTCGCAGTAGAGTCGTACGACCTTGCCCTCCAGCTCCTTCAGGAACGCCTGCACGGTCTTGTGCACAGCTTCCAGCTCCAAGTGCGTGATGTGCCAGTTGCGCATCTCGTCCGACCATAAACCTCTCGCGGGGGACTTGAGGTTTAGCACTCCTCCCCTGGCCATCATCGAAGAGTCTGTGTACACCTTCGCTCTCGTCGGGGACCTCCAGATCTTGCGCCCGTTCCACCTGCTCATCACAGGCAGCTTGAACCACCATTCTAAGTCCCCCCGAGCTGCACGAGAGATCTTTACCTTTGCTCCCCAGCTGCGTTTCTCTGCCAGCACGAAGTAGAGCTCCCGTAGGTAGAGCCGCGCTGCTGGTACCGCCAAGTACACGGATTGGCAGAGTCCCGTGAAGGAAGCTAGCCTCCTGGCAGGAATCCACCTCCGATTTCTCGCTGCGTCGCACAGGATCTCCTTCGCTCTGGTGTGGATTTTGTGTACCCGTCGTTCTGTGACACGGAATTGTCCCAGCTTCAGATCCACCTCCAAACCGAGGTGCTCCACCACCTGCGTAGGCTCCCATTGGCCCTTCTTCTCGTTCCGTTGTAGGCCCAGCCGATGAAGCACCAGTTGAACTTTTTCTCGACGCAGAAAGCCTTCTCGCTGAGAGTCGACCAGCACCAAAAAATCGTCCATGTACGGTAGTACTCGCATCCCGCTGTGACGGTTCGCGTCCTCGCCAGCACCACCTGCTCTGCGACGGACTGACCATCGCTGTCGTACTGCGGAACCGTCCCGCAGCCTCCTGATTTCCCTGCGATCTTCTGCTGCCTGTGGAGAACGTAGAGCTTCCACCATCACGCGTACGAACTTGCAGAACACCCTCGGAGCGTCGTTCCACCCGAACGGTACCGCTGAACATTGAAGCAGGTCTCCTTGCAGGTCGAACTACATGAAGCGCTGAAAGTCCGGGTGGATCCCCAGCGCATGAAAACCGTCCTGGAGGTCGAAACTGAAGCACCAGTCGCCCGGCTTCGCCAGTCTTCGTAGTTTCTTCAGCGTCTCCATCTTCACGCGATTCTTCACACACCACTGGTTCAGCCATCGGAAGTCCATCACCAGTCTCCACTTGTTCGTACCCGGTTTCGGCACTAAAAAAGCGCGAGAAACATGAGATCTTCTCGTCGCTCTCGTCCAGGCACCGTTCTGTAGCAGCCTCTCCTTCTCCGCGTCCAGCCATACCTGTTGCTGACGCGTAGCATCCCTCAGTGACACACCGTGGTCGAACGGAGAAGGAGGCCCGCGCTTCCACCTAAACTTCACCCCGTGAGTAATCCACTGCATCACTTCGGAACTGGCGCCCGCCGCGCGCCATGCTCCCCTCCGCTGTCTCACCTGCTGCTGCACGGTGAGTTTTCCCCGACCAGCGCCCGGAGAGGGTGTTGCGCTGGACGGGGTAGCAGCACGCACATCACGCATTGGCCGCGGGCTTTCCGCCCCGGCCTTTGCCGCTTTTGTCGGTAGGCTTCTTACCGTCCTTCTCCTCGTTCTTCTTACGCCTTTCGTTCTCCTTCCAGACCTGGTCCCGATGATCCTTCATGGCCCGCGCTTCCGAACTCGCTGCATTCTTCGAAGTAAGGCTCAGCATCGCCTTGCCGCGGTTCTTGTCGAAGTCGTTCAGCCACTGCTGCAACACCTCGTCTGCCACCACGCCGTCCGCTGCCTGGTAGACCCTGTCTTCCACGAACTGCAGTTTTGCACGTAGAGCGTCCGATCCTCCCTGCTGTGAAGATCCAGGCTCCTGCTCCAGCTGCCCGCGCAATTCCAGCATCGTCCACCTGTTGCACAGCATCGCGTACACGCCGTGCACAGAGTTGGTCACCGCGTGAAAACGTTTCTGCCAGTCGCGGCCCGATAACTCGCAGTCCTCAGTCCTCATCCGCGTCCAACGTCTCATTACATTCACACACCACGTCGTGTAAGTAAGACAGCGCCGGAGCCAAAACCAAGCACTCGTACTTCATCGAAGAGTTAGACTTCTTAGAGAGAGCGTCGTACGTCTTGTTCCCGTGCAGGTCGTACAGCTGCGGCATTCTCGATGTCAACGTAGCAGGCCTCGGCGGGAACGGATTGACTGAGGCTGCTGGCACGTACGCCAGCTTCCTCCTTCTCTCCAGAAGTTGCTCAGCAGTTTTGGCCACGGTGTCCGGGTCCGATGTCCCAGGCTTCGCTGCAACCTTCGCTTCCAACTCCACGTTGATCTGTGATTGACGTTGAAGCTCATCACGCAGCAGGCGATGCTCCTCTGCCTGCTGCCTTTGCATTTCCAGCAGCTCCCCTTGCTGCTTTTGCATCACCAGTATTTGTTGCATCAGCACTTCCTGTGTAGACAGTGCTGCGGGGGAAGGGGAAGCCTGTCCGATGTCGGGCTTCCCCGGGAGGGGAGGGAAATCCTCTAGATCCTTGTTCTTAGCACTTTCCGTCATTCTTGTCCCTCAAAGGAGTAACAGTGAAGTCGATCGTACTGCTTTCGCCGATGTGAAGCCGTCGTTTTGAAGTCGTACCGCTGTCCCCGCGACTTCGCTGCCAGATCTCCTGTCGTCGTTCGATCGCCGTCGTACAACCTAGTGGTCTAGTCACTACCTACTCTACTGTTTACAGGTGAAACAGGTGAAGAAAATTTTACAAAATCCGATTTGCAGTGTGCCTCACAGAGTACCGTAGGTACCCGTGAAGTTCCTGTTTGCAAGAGCAAAAGGAACAAAGCTGAACAGGCGTATCGCTTCGTGGCTACTTGTAAATCCTGTTTGTGTCACGGAGCTACATGTGTCATTCAGCTCAACTGCAGCAGGAGTCACGGATTCTGAAAGTCTGAAACCACAAAAATTCTGTTGCACTCCAATTTGAACATAATAGCTCGCGGCCCATATTCTGAAAGTGGGCCGGAGAGTTCATCGGCTTATCGCAGACGTGTCACTGCAGTCGTCATGAACTCGACAGTGACACGTAAGACTCTAATTAGTGAACTTTCACTTAGACTGCCCAATCGGTAATGATTGGGTGCTAATGTTCGTGGCGTTTCAAGCTGCGAACTGGTATATATTTTGTGAATGAAAGTTTACGCTCGCTTTTGTGAAAACACTGTTTCGAATTCTAACAGGTCATGGGCCCACTTACATTGTAAGTGTTAACCGAAGTTTGTATCACGCAAAAATTTCACCGCGCGCAGTATTCGAAATGGGAAGACAAGACAAGGCCAAAGTTCCAGAGGTGCCCCCGGGTCTGGGCGCGCATTCTGTTGTGGGCGAACCTTCGGGAAAAGCGAAGCCTGATGGAATGTCAACAGAGGAGAACTCTGTAGCGCTAACTAATTTTTTTGCGCAGCAAGAGGCGAGTATGGATGAGAAGCAGCAAGAGCTATATACGCAGCAAGAGGCGCGTATGAATGAGCTTTTTAAAATGGTTCAAGCCCTTGCACACGTGGTGCCGCCGTTGGTTGTTGCGAACCAGAATGCGGGGACGGGAAGTGCTATTGCGTGTTCTGAGGCCGCGGAATCCAGCGTGTCTGGTTCCAGTGTTAAATCTCGTGTTGCGAGTGGTACTGTGGACGTGCCTTTACCTCTTCTAACTGATATGTTGAAGGGGTTCCCGACTGACCAGCCGTATTCTGGTCATGAAGCTGAAAATGACAGCCAGTGGCTGGAATTCAGAGGTAAAATTGTACCGTCTTGTCGTCACCCAGCGTTGGCGCTTTTATTGACGGATACGCGCGAGTTGGAGAACATCAAGAAGGACGAGAAGTTCTCGGTGGCGGCCAACCGGTTATTTCATGACTTTCTATCGCGCGTTACCACCAGGACAGCGAACGCAGTTGTTCGCTCGTACAGTGTTGGCGCGGACGGTGTCTCAGCCTGGCGACAACTAATTAAAATGCGTCGGAGCACGGGTTCCGCGTACTTTGTGCGGCAGGTCAAGGCTTTGCTTGACGACTCGAAGAGGTTCATGACTCTCGCGCCCCCGCTACAAGGCTTTCTTAGTGCAAGGGAGATTCTTGACAAAGTGGAGGAGTATGCATGCACGAGCAAATTCCTGCCGGGTGGTGAGACGTTTCATGCCGGCAGCATGGAGGCCGTGTTTGTGGCCATGGTACTGAATTCCTTGAACCCGGCATATGTATATGTTATGCATATGTATATGTTATGCATATGTATATGCCAAAATATTTTGGTACAGGCGCGCTCATACCAAGGCGCGCTTGTACCATAACATATATATTCGCACTATATTCTCTGGGGACGAGCTGCCGTCGTTCAAGAAGCTGAGCGACGCGATATGTGCGCACTACGACAACGTGATCGCGACTTCTGCAGCAGCAATAGAGACGGGTGCTGGAATTATGGAGGACCGTCGCAGGCAGGAAGAGCAGAAACGCGTTGCGTTGGGCAAGCGAGTTCCGTGTCCGGTGTGTCACGTGCCTGGACACTCGTCCAGTGATTGCTATGTTACTCACGAGGATAAGCGAGAGGCTTACCTCCAGAAGAATCCCAAGAGGCGGGCGGCGATAATGAAGAGGGTTCAGGACTACCAGAAGTATGGGAAGTTGCCCAATCGTGCGGCTGTTGTTGCTGATGCTGAGCGGCACCTTGGTGTGGACGATACTGGCGAGGCTCTCTCTGCAATCTGTGAGCTGGTGGAGGACAGCGTGGTTACCGAGTTCTCTGACGTTCTACCTCAATTTATTTCTGGTTGTACTGGCGTACGGGGACGTTGGTGGGCTGACGACGACTGTGCTGAGTCTCAATCTGGTCTCTCCCTGAGCAATTACTACGCAGTTCTGGACGGCCTTTCGTCTTCTGAGGGTCCTACCCCTGTGGGGGGTGAGAATCAACTTATGAGGTGGTTCTATCGGTGGAGGTCTGATGCTTCTAGAGGCCGGCGCTCTGCAGAGAGGAGAGCTGGTAAGAAGTCACACCCCTATCAGCCCAACAAGCATCAGTTCTTGTTGAACAAGCACAAGTACTTTCCGGTGGTTCCGGTGTACGAATCGTTTGTGTACATTGATACTCTGTGCACGTCCCTCCCTGGGAGGAAGCTTGCGCCTACCCAAGCCCTGTGGGAAGCAGGAAGGGAGCAGCATCTTGGGACTGGATATCAGATATCCCCTAGGCAGCCATGGTATACATCGGATGTCCAACATGTGCATAGTATGCTAATGAGTGGCACTGTGGAAGTGTTGGACAGGGCAATGATTGTGCTGGAACGGCCTCACTTTCCTCTTGGCGACAGAGTGGTGAGCCACAGGAAATTGGTATGTGCTGGGCATGCTGTGGCTGAGGAGTCTGGCCTGCTACGGCGTCTACTCGAGCGGGAACCGACTATGGTGCGGGGATCCTTTGTGAGGCTACGGTTGTGGGCGACTTTGCTTGGTGTGGTTACTCGAGACACTGTGAAGGCGGTCGAGAGCTTCTGGGCGCTGCTGGGCTATGATATTGCAGAGGAATGGAACTCTGGCTCCTCCTCTGGCTCCTCTGATGGTGGTTATGCTTCAGAGCCTATGCCGGATCTGGACAGTGCCTCTGACTCTGACGAGGAGGAAGATATGTACCTTGGGCAGCCCTATGAAGGAGTGGGTGGTATCCCCTCCGATGATTGGGCCTCTGGACTATTCCATCGGCTTCACTGGTCTGTGGCTCTGGGCGATTCTGGGATGCCTGTTGAGGCTGACGTGAATTCTGAGCTGGGAGATGACTACTCTTCTGATTGGTATTGTGATATACCTGGTCTTGAGGATGAGAGTGACTCCGACGATGAGGGTGCATATGCGCTGCATGGGGACCACCCTGTAGGCAGCTCTCTCGACCCTGCTGACATGCTTACCAGGGCCCTGCCATTGCCGGCATTCCGTGGGAAGATGGCGTTACTGGACAGCGGGGCCACCAAGCACATATTCAATCTGGTGAGTGACTTCGGCGTTGACTTTGATCCTGCTGCTAGTTCCACTTTCAGTGTGGTGCAGGCCAGTACTGTGTCGTCGGTGGGCAGTGCACCGTCACATTTGCCAAGTTGGATGTGTCCACTGGGCGCGCTGTTGGGCTGCAGTTTGCTGGTGCTCACTGCATTCCTGGACAGCCCTTCAACCTAGTGTCTGTGGTAGCGCTTGAGGATGCTGGGTTCAGTGTTGACTTTGGGGCCAGGCAGGTATCCAGTGGGGGGGTGGCCTTCTCATTCTCTCGAGTTGGCAACCAGTACCTCATACATGAGGATCAGACTGGCACTCTGGATACCTACATGGCCTGTGCAGCCTACCACGATGACTCTGATTGGGACAAGACGGACTGGAAGTTTGAGAACGCCGGGAGGCACCTTGAGGAGCATGGGCCTTTCACTCTGGAGTTGTTTGCCTCCATTGACAATCACATCCTGGACGATTATTGCACGACTGGGAACCCTTGCTTCCGCAGGGACTGGGCTGGTAAGGCCTGGTATGGCAACCCACCCTATGAGCATGACATCATCCTGAGATGTCTGCAGAAGGCTCTGAGTGACTTTGCTCGGGAGCCTCAGTCCACCAAGTTCCTCTTTGCTCTACCCAGATGGGAGACAGCCAGTTGGTGGCAGTTTGTATCTCAGTTTACCATTGTTCATGAGTACCCTGCTGGAGAGAAGATATTCTCAGCTCAATTGGACTCATGCTACAATGTGGAGAACCTGGAGATGTGTGGGGAGAGCCGGGTATGGGTCCGGGAGGCCAAGTGGCCTGTGGTGGTGATCTACAAGGATGGGCATACGGTGGAGAAGCTTGATGCCAAGATGCTGGCACATATTCGACTTGGCCATATTGGTGACGTGACCATGCAGGAGATGCTGGACGAAAAGGTCCCCATGGGTATTACTACAGCGCATTATACCAAGAGCTTGGTGAGGCGCTGCCTTGATAGGTGTATTGCCAGTAGACTCACCAAGGCTATCAGGCCGTCGATGAAGCCTACTGGCAGGGAGTGTGCTGCACAGTTTGGCTCCCTTGTATGGTCTGACACATGTGGACCATTCAAACACAGTGTTGGTGGTTACAGATGGTTTGTGCTCTTCGTGGATGACTCCACCACTTGGATATGTGTGTGCTTCCTGCGGAAGAAGTCGGACTACCTGGCGACCCTTGAGATGTTCCTGGCGGAGGTAAAGCAGCACAGGAGCCGTATGGGACTTGATGAGAAGTATCACATGGTATTGCACACTGATGGGGATACCACGATGTTTGCTGGGCAGACGGAGGAGTACTGCAGAAACAAAGGTATTGAGCAACGCCATGGATCACCCTACCTCCATGAGAACCAAGCTCGTGTGGAGAGGTCTCATAGGACAGTGCAGGCGATGGCTCGGGCGCTGCTCTTGACGTCTGGGTTTGGTGTGGACATGTGGCCACTTGCGGTTTGTCACTCCGTGTACATTCTGAACAGAACGTTCAGGACGTCCATGCGCAAGAAGTCCCCTTACTACACATTGTATGAGCAGCACCGGGACCTTTCCCATCTTCGAGTGTTTGGAGGTCTGGCATATGCTTTTGTAGACCCGGGCAGAAGGGAGCACAAGCTTAGTGACCGGGCACGACAGCTGAGGTATGTTGGTCACTCTGAGGTCTCATCAGCCTACTTATTGTATGATCCTGAGTCAGGGAAGATAGTCAAGTCTGGCATGGTCAGGTTCCATGAGGCTGTGGACAAGCTGGGCAAGGTGGTCACCACCTGGGATCCCTCTGCAGTGGCCCCGCTAAGCACCAACTTCATGGTTATGGCGTTGGATGGTGCATATCATGATATTCTCCCGAGTGGGCTGGAGAACGGTGTCCTTGAGGTCGGGTCCTATCTACCTGACGACAGTGACGAGATTATGGCGGTGCTGAAGGTGCAAGCGACGGATGAAACGTGCTGGGTGAGTCTCCGAGCCTATCTGGATGGGCATCCTGAGCACCTTGCTGCTGTGCGCTCAGCGGCATACAGTGGTGACCTGGATGTCAACTATCCTCTCTTCACTGAGGTCACGGTGGACACCGGGAGTAAAGAGATGGAAGCTGGTGTCATATGCGCACGAGCGGTGGGGGCCAGTTCAGTACCATACTGTGCTATGCTGCTCACCAACTTCACACACATTGACCTGCCGGTGGGTAAGGTGCAGTTCCCTCCTGAGCACACGTGCTTGGCAGCTATGGGAAAGGCGTGTGCTGGGGGCTCAGTGGATGTGCTCCCAGATGGTGTGACTGAACCAAAGGGGGTCAAACAAGCTATGGAGGCGCCTGATGCTGATGAATGGATGGATGCCATTCAGACCGAGCTTGAGGCCCTGGTTGCAGTCAAGAAGGCTCTGCTGATGATGGACTTGGAGGATGTGCCTCCCGGTGTACGTCTGTTGGACATGTCGTTGGTCTTGAAGGTCAAGCTGGACAAGCACCGACAGTTGCAGAAGCGCAAGGCGAGAGTATGTGTGAAGGGCAACAAGCAGGAGTATGGTGTTGACTACTTTGACACCTTTGCCCCGTGCACACAGTTGTCTTCAGTGAGGCTGGTTATTATTCTGGCGCTCAACCTTGCCCTCGAGGTGTATCACATGGATGTGGAGACGGCCTTCCTGAACTCGACCCTGGAGGAGGACTTGTATGTCAAGCTCCCTAGGGGGCTGGAGTATCAGGGCAGGACGTGTGCCAAGCTGCTCAAGGCAGTGTATGGCCTGAAGCAAGCAGGCAAGGAGTGGTTTGAGACCAGCGATGCCTTCATTATGAGCTATGATGAGAGGATGAGGCGCAGTGATGTTGAGCCTTGCCTCTACTACATCCGAGATTCTGGCATCACAGTGATCATCTTGGCATATGTGGATGACTACCTTGTTGCCACCAACAGCCGTTCATGGTATGACAACTTTGTGGCCCAGTATGCCTGCAAGGACTTGGGTGTGCTGGATCTTGTCATGGGCATCGGTGTGCGCTGGGGCCCTGGGGTGGCATATCTGTCTCAGTCTGGGTATATCTCTCAGATGGTGGAGACCTATGGACTTCAGGATGCGAAGCCGGCGAGCCTGCCTATGACTCCTGGGTGCTCTCTTGCCCCATCTGATGGTAAGGATGCCACCATTCCATTCAGGGGGTTACTTGGGCAGCTACAGTGGGTTGCACGGTGTACACGCCCTGACATCATGGCTGTTGTGTCAGCTCTCTCGTTTTTGTGCATCTTATGGCCCAGAGCACTTTGTGGCCCTAAAGCAGGTTGTCAGATACCTTAAGGGCACTGTGGACCACGAGCTGGTATTGCGGACAACCTCCTCTGTGCCAAGGGGGCTGGGTCTGGCCAGTGGAGCACTACCGCTATGCATATACACTGATGCTGATTATGCTGGGTGTAAAACCACGAGGAGATCCACATCCGGCATTGCAGTCTACCTATGTGGCAGCTTACTGATCTTCTCCTCCATCATGCAGAGATGCGTATCGCTGTCGACTACCGAGGCTGAGATCATCGCCATGTCTGAAGGGGCTCGGGAGATCAAGTACATCATCAATGTGCTGAACGACTTGGTGGACATCTGCAACCCGGTGCCTATGTACTGTGACAACCAAGGGGCCATTCATTTGGCCTCCGACTATGTCAACAACAATATATCCAAGCACATTGAGGTGAGGAACATGTACATCCGAGAACTGGTGAAGTCCAAGACGGTGGAAGCCCTGTACGTTGCCTCGGCAGACAACACAACTGACATCTTCACCAAACCTCTTCCTCTACCAGCCTTCCTCACACACAGGGAAAGGCTGGGTATCATCAAGTTGCAGAACTCCATCTCTGAAGACTGAGGACTGAAGGGGCACCATCCCCATATCACTGGAGCTGGAGGGGCACCATCCCCATATCACTGGAGCTGGAGGGGCACCATCCCTAAAACTGGGTGTGACAGACTTAAGGGGCACCATACCCGAGAACTGGCATTAGCTAGACAGTCACCCTTTAGAAGGGGTATTGGAATCTGTAGTGCCTGCTAATCAGTTTGGTGTAAAGCATGACTGTCTTGGCCTTGTATAGCAGTCAGAATGCTCAAACCTTGAAGAAACCCTAAAGAAACCCTATGAAACCCTTAGATCTAGATCTGTAGATCTGCTGAACTAATCGTGGCCGTTGGATCATATGATGACCATCGGCAAGACACAGTGCGTAATAGCTCGCGGCCCATATTCTGAAAGTGGGCCGGAGAGTTCATCCGCCCATCGCAGACGTGTCACTGCAGTCGTCGTGAACTCGACAGTGACACGTAAGACTCTAATTAGTGAACTTTCACTTAGACTGCCCAATCAGTAATGATTGGGCGCTAATGTTCGTGGCGTTTCAAGCTGCGAACTGGTATATCTTTTGTGAATTAAAGTTTACGCTCGTTTTTGTGAAAACACTGTTTCGAATTCTAGCAATTTCCAGTCCTACTAGCATATCTCTGACACGTCCGAGGTTGGGCATCCCGCCATCAACTCCAGTCCTAGCCTATCCCTGACACGTCCGAGGTTGGGCATCCCGCCATCATCTCCAGTCCTAGCCTATCCCTGACACGTCCGAGATTGGGCATCCCGCCATCATCTCCAGTCTGGCCTATCCCTGACCGTCCGAGGGTTGGGCATCCATGCATCGCTCAATTTCTTCTATCCCTGACACGTCCGAGGTTGGAGCATCCGCCATCAACTCCAGTCCCTGGCCTATCTTTGACCGTCGAGGTTGGGCATCCGCCATCATCTCGAGTCCTAGCTATCCACAACTGCGTCGAGGTTGGGCATCATATCAACTCCAGTCCTAGCCTATCTTTGACGTCCGAGGGTTGGGCACATCCATGCACATCAACTCCAGTCCTAGTCTATCCCTGACACGTCCGAGGTTGGGCATCCCGCCATCAACTCCAGTCCTAGCCTAACTCTGACACGGCCGAGGTTGGGCATCCCGCCATCAACTCCAGTCCTAGTCTATTTGTGGGGTTTGCCAGCAGTACACGCTGATTGCCTGGTTCTTCGAGCAGTCATGTGCCCATGGCAGTGAAAGTCGATCAGTACACACCCATATAGCTTAGCAGGAGCGCCGAACAATTTGGAGCTCTCAGCCGCTCAAATTATGGCCACATTCGATGCGGCCCCCGTTTGGCACGGCACCGAAGGTGACTTACGGCACACGCAGCGTCGCTCACCACCTTCACATCATTGGTGACAGAGGATAGTCGGTCACCCACCGGGCACTGGCGAGCCGCCTTCCCTGGAGGACCTCGGGGTGCGCATGTCCTCAGCCTCGCCTTCGCGCGATGCAAGCTGTCCTTCTCGGGGGAACTGCACCCGCAGCCGGCCATCTCTTCACTTGTGGTACGGTAGGGGCAGAAGCCAGTGCCATGAGCCAGAACAAGCCCGGAGCAAACTCTCAAAGGCAGCAAACTCTGCTTGGACTCAAGCAAAACAATAAGCCTGGGGCCGCAAAACTGACATATCAGCGGGACGGTCAAAAGAGAAAAAAGTCTTCGCAACGATTTGATAATCCGCACTTGAGGGCGGTGGGAGATGCGCTGCTTCAGACGACAAAGTACTTACTCCCGATGGGGTGGCGAATTCCAGGCCGCTGCTGTCGGCAGAGCTCCAGGAGCTCCTGGCCGATCGGGCTTTCATGGGCGTGACGACAGGGATGCTCTGTTCCAGCTCGCGCAGTTCTGACAGATTTGTAGCAAGTGTCGACAAAGAGGACGTCTTGTCCCCCGTCGACACCTTCTGGCTCGTGCCCATCAGCCCCTCCCGCTTCTCCTGTAACCGCGCAAGGCCCACCTCTGATCCGATGGATGTACAAAATAGCACCAATGCCGAGCTTCTCGAGTGGAGACTGGAGCATCAATGAAGCATGACAAACCGTCTTTCCAGGGTCGGTGCGAAGGAGGTACGCTGCTCAACGTCCAGGAATGGTATCTGTCGAGTGGCCATGCCTGTCAACGATGAAAACGTCGACCTGGTAGCATCAGAAATACCGATAAACTTCCAGCTAACTTCAGGCTGCTCTCACCGGACGCAGTTGCTTTGAGAGGGCTCCCTATCTGTCAAGCCTGCGAATACTAAACAGTGTTGGACGACTTTTCCTCGAGGAAATCTATGCCATGCTAGTGAGGAAGAGAGGGCGAACAGATTTGTATCTTCCTACGGATCTACAATCAATTTCCAGAGCTTGGGGAGCAAAATTTGAATCAGTGACCACCTGAGATGCACTTAGCGCGATGGGGAGGGATTGATTGTGGCAACGCTCCAAGAGGGGCGGGGAGGGAATGTCGTACATGAAAGTTACCAAGGTTCTCTTTTCTGTCTCCATAGTCTACGAAGCTCTTGGCAGAGGCTTTCCTGAGCTCTACCTCTTCAACGAGGCTGAGGCTCCTCCGCAGCAAGTCTTTCTCCAGGCCGATGGACGCAGTCTTTGAGTGATGTGGGTCAGCCGGCGTCTCGGAGTTCATATTGGCAGCACCGAGTATTGGGGTGACTTGATCTCTCGAAGGAGACGGGACCCAAAATTTCGTCGAGCAATCAGAAAAGAGAGGAGACTGGAACTGTTCCGTTGTGACTCGCTGCGGCTTTGGTCGCAGCGTGTTCAGCACTGATACCCAAATCCTTGAGACGGTCAGCGAGCGTGCAGAAAAGCGCGTCTGCAACAAAGGTTCGAAAAGTCGAATATTTTCTAGTGTTCAAGCATTTATACCTGAATCGTTATCTGCTCCAACTTTCCCCATCGAATTCCTTAAGGTGAAGAGAGTGGCTTGCCGTCGCTTCCAGCTATCAATTTTCCCTTCGCTTGCTGAATTCAAACAGCTCATGTCAACAAACAGCTTATCGTCCCTTCAGGCGTCGCGCCTCGTGTCCTTCCATTGTTGAAAAGGTCACAGGTCACATTTTGGTCCGTCTTGAGACTTTGGTTGTTATGTGAATTCTTAGGAGCTATTGAACGCGATAAAGCTCAAGTTCAAGGGGTTTCAAGACGTGCAAACCAGGTGCAGGCCCTCGCCTGCAGGACGAAGAAGATGCAGCTCGAGACTAACTCTACTAAGTCACGTGTGGTGTGGGAACGGACTCCTCGTCCTGCGAGACATTTTATATAGGGGGTACGTAAACGTACAGGTGGGGAAGAAATAATCCCCAATCTTCGTGAACGAACGTATATACTAAAACTTTGAAAACAACCCAATA
>LGRX02033860.1:0-26940 GCA_001247695.2 Cymbomonas tetramitiformis | reverse complement strand
TACCGGTTGGGGAGGGTACGCATGCACTCGTATATGCATATGCGGACATTACCGATGCGGATGCTGTAGATGCACATATACCGGGCGAGGACGGTGTGCGTACACACACGTGTGTGCCGGATGCGTGTATACCGGTCGGGGAGAATGCTCGCACACTCGCGTATGTATATGCGGACACCACTGCCGATGCACATATACCGGGCGAGGACGGTGTGCGTACACACACGCGTGTGCCGGATGCATGGATACCGGTTGGGGAGGGTACGCATGCACTTGTATATGCATCTGCGGACACTACCATTGCGGATGCTGTCGATGTAGATATACCGGGCAAGGATAGTGTGCGTACACGCACACATATGACGGATGCGTGTATACCGGTCGGGGAAAGTGCTCGCGCACTCGTGTATATATATGCGGACACCACTGTCGATGCAGATATACCGGGTGAGGATGGTGTGCGTACACACACGTGTGTGCCGGATGCATGGATACCGGTTGGGGAGGGTACGCATGCAGTCGTATATGCATATGCGGACACTACCATTGCGGATGCTGTCGATGTAGATATACCGGGCAAGGATAGTGTGCGTACACGCACGCATGTGACGGATGCGTGTATACCGGTCGG
Organism: Cymbomonas tetramitiformis; assembly: GCA_001247695.2. NCBI lineage: Eukaryota > Viridiplantae > Chlorophyta > Pyramimonadophyceae > Pyramimonadales > Pyramimonadaceae > Cymbomonas > Cymbomonas tetramitiformis. The sequence goes on along the minus strand of LGRX02033860.1, from coordinate 26,309 downwards.
GGGAGAATGCTCGCACACTCGTGTATATATCTGCGGACACCACTGCCGATGCACATATACCGGGCGAGGACGGTGTGCGTACACACACGCGTGTGCCGGATGCATGGATACCGGTTGGGGAGGGTACGCATGCACTCGTATATGCATCTGCGGACATTACCGATACGGATGTCGTCAGTGCGGATATACCGGGCAAGGATCATAGTGTGCGTACACGCACGCATGTGACGGACGCGTGTATATCGGTCGGGGAGAGTGCTCGCGCACTCGTGTATATATCGGCGGACACCACTGCCGATGCACATATACCGGGCGAGGACGGTGTGCGTACACACACGCGTGTGCCGGATGCATGGATACCGGTTGGGGAGGGTACGCATGCACTCGTATATGCATCTGCGGACACTACCATTGCGGATGCTGTCGATGCACATATACCGGGCGAGGACGGTGTGCGTACACACACGCATGTGCCGGATGCGTGTATACCGGTCGGGGAGAATGCTCGCACACTCGTGTATATATCGGCGGACACCACTGCCGATGCACATATACCGGGCGAGGACGGTGTGCGTACACACACGCGTGTGCCGGATGCATGAATACCGGTTGGGGAGGGTACGCATGCACTCGTATATGCATCTGCGGACATTACCGATGCGGATGCTGTCGATGCACATATACCGGGCGAGGACGGTGTGCGTACACACACGTGTGTGCCGGATGCGTGTATACCGGTCGGGGAGAATGCTCGCACACTCGTGTATATATCGGCGGACACCACTGCCGATGCACATATACCGGGCGAGGACGGTGTGCGTACACACACGCGTGTGCCGGATGCATGGATACCGGTTGGGGAGGGTGCGCATGCACTCGTATATGCATCTGCGGACACTACCATTGCGGATGCTGTCGATGCACATATACCGGGCGAGGACGGTGTGCGTACACACACGTGTGTGACGGATGCGTGTATACCGGTCGGGGAGAATGCTCGCACACTCGCGTATGTATATGCGGACACCACTGCCGATGCACATATACCGGGCGAGGACGGTGTGCGTACACACACGCGTGTGCCGGATGTGTGTATACCGGTTGGGGAGGGTACGCATGCACTCGTATATGCATCTGCGGACACTACCATTGCGGATGCTGTCGATGTAGATATACCGGGCGAGGACGGTGTGCGTACACACACGTGTGTGCCGGATGCGTGTAGTGCCCACGGGCACACACACATATGCACACATACTCACTTGCAGTTCACCAACATGCAGTACATAAAGAGTGCATTCAGCATTTACCACATGTACATTATATGCTGAGTGACTGCAATACTGTGAATTGTGCATGATTTATCAATGCAGCTTGACCACGATAACAGCTGTAGCATATATATATCAGTTTGACCACGTTAGCAACTGGTATACTAGCATCATGCTGTAATACATGAACATTGCATAAGCATATTGCAGTGCATACTAAATTATATTAGAACCCATGATAGTATAAGGTGCCTGAAAGTAGTCTTAACACCATAATTAGCTTGTCATGTCCTGGTGGAGCCGAGATGCTCTTCAGATCACATGTACATTCTATGGTGGATTACTGGATGGAATGCTCACCTGAGCTTCATGTGAAATCTATCCAGCAACTCATTTTGTAATGAGATTATTATGGAATTACAATAATCCCTAAACTTGATATATCATGTTAGATGTATTCAGTGCATGGTATGCTGACTATCCTACATGATGAATTGTCTAGGATATTGTAATATCCAGAACATATCCTACTGTAAAGTGTGTAAAAGTTAACACACACACACTGACAAAAGTGCTAATCAGTAAGCACTGCATGCATACACACACACTGCATTGTATGTATTAACATTCACTGATTCAAAGTGAATTGATTAATTTAAATATCTACTATGTGTATGATAATGTACATACCATTTTCCAAACACATGTGCGTGGAAAATGTCAGTGATTGCGATAGATAAGGGAGCAGGATAAGACAAGATGCTGTAGGGCTGGATGGAGTTATCTCCAGACCCGAAGGCAAGATACTGCACCCATTAAACAGCTGGTAACTGTTGGGTGCAGTTCACTCGTCATTCCACATATCATCGCTGGAGCAATATCAACAACTACGTTGCACATTGACAGTTGATTCAGATCTGATCAGTTCAAATGCATACAACTCTCAGATCAGTATCTACATGACATCTGATATAGTTGTTAAGGACAAAACACACATACAAATGTGTTGTGTTAAATTGCTGTGATTGTATCAAGCAATGTCCAGATATGTTCTAAATAAGAAATATCATTTTGATAAATCTTAGAGCACAGACCTATGCTCAGAACAGATCATAGTTTGACAAATATCACTAAAGTGGATGTTCCTAACTGGATGTTCCCACTTAAGTTGATAACTTATATATCACCAGAATGTACAATTGCTGCCATGGGTTTAAATCAATAAAACCCAGAAATGCTATCAACCATAGATGTTGATATACAGCACAATTCACTTATTTGCCATGAAATTTATCATGTGCCAAAGTGAAGTTTATTGCAGTGATTCTGTACTTTACATTCCACATATACACTGAGATATGTCACCAAGGCAATATATCAGATAGCTGAAAAAGCTGTAAAATGGGTAAAAATGCTCCACGCATGATTTCAAAATGAAAAATGTGTGCCCATTTTATTTTAAATTATGATTCTATACCTATTCAGGTATCAGAAAAACATAATGACCATGGTCATATCTCGTGTAACACCCTAGATATTAGGTGTGTAATATATAGGGGTATACATGTTGGCTGTAACAAAATACGTAAAAAACTCCCACGCATGATTTCAAAATGAAAAATGTGTGTGGATTTTTTTTGCTGATCTGATTATTCAGCTATATCTGAATATTCCCTGATTTATACAGCACTTGTAACACCCTGTAACACCCCTAAAATAAAATGTGTGTGTCAAGGGTGTAACGTACCCTCTGCAAACCACATTACATTCATCTAGGTATTAAATGCAGTTTTGCTTAAAAATCTTTGCAAAAAAATTATACTGCTTATTCTTTACCTATATTAGGGTTACTGATACCATGTAACACCCTAATCATACTATTGGGTGTATGGGCCACTGTAACATTACATGCCCTAAAATGCTACTATAATTTCGATAAACTTCGTATTTAGCATTAACATATCATGCTGTTTTCGACACAAACATGATTATGTATTGGGCAACAACCCAAGAACTGTTGGGCAACAACCCAAGAACTGTTGGGCAACAACCCTAGAACTGTATGAGCTGATTCCTATAAGGATTGCAAGCTACAAGCTATAAGCTGTAAGCTATACGCTATGAAATATATAAGCAACTGACTGCTTATGTGTTCACACTTCCTCAAGGGGGGGAAGAAGGTGGATAGGATTACACACATATCCATTTTATATTCTGTGATTTCTGATGGATTGCTTTTGATAAAATCACTGCATCCACAAGTAACGTTGAAATCTGTACAACGTTAAATCCACCATCACTAATAAAGTGTAAACTCGGATGGGAAACTATCGATCCCAATGACTATAAGTTGACTCTTGCTCAGCATTTACATTCTCGAGTAAGTTTGAAATGCTGAACTATATACATAACATATAACCTGATACCATGCTTAATTGCATATCCTGGATCAGAAGATGATAGTTATATAATGTATATATATATATATATATCCCACCTGATATATTTTGGCACTATAGCCGTACATAAGAGTGGGAAGGACAAGTGCATCGCTGTAAGACTGGATGATATAGTCCCAGTGCTGAAGGCAGAATTTGGCACCCGAATAACAGCTGATAACTGTTGGTGACCACCATGCAAGACCTTCCAAGCGTAACTCCTTTGTCCTGAGATGCAAGTGAATTGTTCATAATATGTTGACATCACATAAAAGCATTCTGATAAAAACCCTATATATTCACATGAGTTGTCATCACTACAATGACATGGGTTTTTGAATCGTCGAAATGAGTATAACTCCGATGAATTCATTAGTACAGAATAAGCTGTTGGGATTATTCCTCCGACTGGATTGCAATCATTCATAATCCCTGTACATTCCGGTGAAAAAATATTGCACTGGACTGATCACCATATTGGTATAATCTGTGATATATAAGTCACCAGAGAAAGCATTGCAATCAGCACAATGCTGTCTAGACTCACAAAGATGAGTAACATATATTCTCAGATGTAATAAACAGAGGCACAATGTGACCTGCGCTAAGATCGTGTATGCATGGACACAACATGACTTGTGCCAATGACGTGGACATATTTTATGCCACGACATCACATCTGAAATCAATGAATCACTCACAGAGAAGGTGTTGACATCAGTATAGCACCATTATACATATAATCATGAGGATTTTAAAGAAGACATAGTCTCTCCAATATTGACAAACATGGTACACACATATATATATATATATCCATGCTCTCTGATTCTATATTGATATCCCACAGCATACGATGATGGTAATAGCAAGCCACTTCGCCGCTGGAGGGTAGTATTGTATATATACAGCACATGCTTGGGCACTATATGACCCACGCTGATGACGTGGATTCGGGCTGCATCCCAATAACTGCAACGCACCTTTGGTGCAATGGGCTGCAACCCGAGAACTGCTATCCAGCTTCATATTAAGCTATCACGTCATCACATAGAGGTTGGACCTCTGTTGTATTTAAACGGCGCTTGACAACCGCCTAGCAATACACTTCCTTGAGGGGGGAAGATGATAAGCTAAAAATACAACTAAAAACCAAATAAATAATAAAGACAAATAATAAAACAAAGTAAGTTGCATCATTGTTTTTGTTTTGGCAAGCCTGACTATATACAGTCAAACCATGCAGAACTCCATGAAGTTGACACATATTTGTATCAAACATTTCTAAGGTCATCAGTCATGACATACATATGAGCTTGATTTTGAAGACCTAGACATTGTATACATCTGGTCTAGCATGTATCCAGACTAGAATTGTATATTGACACGGTGCAAGCACTATAGCCTCTGCCACCAATGATCATTGAAAAGGGCAACCATTCTTGATATTTCATACATATCATCTGATTGGATCATTAAAGGTGTCAAGATTACTCAATGCAATATGCAGGCCACGGCCTGAGTACAACACCTAGAAAGGTCAAAGCCACTGAGCTGACCAATGCAGCATAAATGCTAGCTGTCTTGAAGGCTATACAATAAGCCTATTGCCCTTATGTCTTGATATGTATCCGTGTATTGGCATCTCTTTGAGGTAATTATGCCTACTGAATGAGCCATACCAACTATCTTGTCTTCATTGATCATTACATATCTGATCATATCGCCATTGAGCAATGCCTATTCTGTGAGATAATATATCACGAGGCATTTCATTATTGCACATTAAACAATTATAGTGCAACAAAGATCATCAGCTCTTCATCATACCAAAAGGTTGAGTTGTATTGATTTTTCAAAAGTATTGATTTTACAAACGCCATTTCTCAGAGGTCTATTCATCATGAAAGACAGAGTCTGTGCAATCATGGCTATTCAGCCTCCGACATAGCTAACATAGCTATTTAACTTATGACCCAACCGTTGTTAAGCAGCCTCCACGCCATATGGCTGAAAGATGGCAAATAATCTCTTCGGTCATTCTTGGGCATAGAGCAATCAAGCACAACCAATTCAGGATGTTTATCCCGAAATTCTCCAAGAGTTATTCATGTTTTCCATGTGTCATATGAAAACAGCCAATATACCGCCCTATGATGGGAGTCATCTCCTTCAGCGAGGGGAAGCGGTTATGCTGTAAAGTTGACCAATCTGATCATCATCATAAAAATGACAGATTTGAGAAAATCGATTGAAACTTGTATTGAAAATGACTATTCCTTACAATAAGGTATTGCACCTAAGGAAATAAAGGTTTCATCGTCTGAAATAGGAAAAGAGTTTTACATTGACTCTAGTTCCTGAATCCAGAATCACATAGAGAATATGTTCTATCCTGTGCATATAAAAAGTATATTAAATTCAGATTCTGAGCATACAAGTGGGCTTGAATGCACTCAAGTTTGTACTGAGTTGCAATTGTCCAAAGTTTTATTCTGACATCATTATTTATTTGTGGAATAGCATACAATGGTATAAACCATCCACATATAAATTGACATCATACTTGTGGTTTCATATCATTTTGGCACATAAGACAAGCATGCCTCATTAAGAAATAAATACTCTTTGAAAGTTCATTCTGGAATGTTTAGAAATTTGTTTCATCCATAAGCTACGAAGTCTTGGAAAACCCGCAATCTGCATACGGTTTCCAAGCGCAGTTCATCCTCATTCTGGAAAGTGACAGAAATTTTATAGTCATAAAACAAGTCATAATTATATCGGATTGAAATGACACATTCATCATTCATACTTCTTTATCATAACAAGTCTCCGAATAGTGTTTGCCCAAAAATAAAATGGGCACCATTGAGATAAGTGATCATGTGCTGAAAAATATACACATATCACTAGGCAATGCCATGTTCTATTCATAATGAAATGACATGTCAGCCATCCATCAACTACGGAAATACAACTCGTAGTAAGTTGTTGTCATTACGGACACTTCTTGATTGACTTTCCATTAGCTTCGATACCAAAGTTAACCTCGGTACTGATTTCTTTGTTCATCATGACGATCATTATCCAGAACCATTGTCTAAGTTGGGTACACTATAGTGACCCTGAACTGACAAAGTATGTGGGCTGCAACCCAACGACTGCATTTGACATCATCTGGCATTTGCCACATTCAAAAACGTCAGGCATATTGCCGGTATGACGTAGAGACATCGGTGTTCATATTGACATTGTTACCTCGAAAGCATTCGATAAGTAATCGCAGTCTGATTACTGAGACCATTTTCACATGACATAATGATTGAATAGCATTCTCCATCACCATCTGATTGGTTTGATGCACCTCTTTTTAAAAAAGGGGAAGGAAGGAGTATATATTCATTCATTCTTCATACAGCTGCTTGCCACATATTGATTTACATCATTGATTTTGCTTGGAAAATTAAAAATCTTATCAAAAGTTCCAGCATCTGTATATAGCAGCCATAAAGTTGATGACACGGTACATCATACCGATTGAATCATCAAGTGAAGTCTTATTTGACTTACTGACACATGAAGTTCATTATGAAGAAATCATAGATGCATATTTCTCCGGCTCTATCATATTATATGAAGGGCACTGACATAGGAGAACTATGGTTTTTCAAATGTGAATAAGCTATATTGTAAGCTTACGATCATCACTTTGACGTCAACAGCCTGAGATGCTGATTGTCGAAATTCAAAAGTTGAAGGATTCGTTGAATCAATCTTGATACATGTGTTTTGATTCATGAATTGTTGATCCATGGTTTCTCCCCAAATCTAGAGAAGCTGGCACACAAGTTTTTGCCAATGTCTTAAGGAAAGCATCTGAGCAAAGGATTGCCAGTTGTGCCATCAGGCATCGAATTCCATAACAGCAAAGCCGAGTGAGTAAATCCGCCACTCTAGCTATTTCCGTCATTCCTTCCAGGTTCATGACAAGAGACAATTCATCAAAGTCATACACCAATGCATAAGTCACATGCATGGTTGCACAGTTTGTATCCGAATGCCATTCCATCAAGGTTAAGCATCTTGACAGTAACTCTGGTCAACCAAAAGCCTTCCTGTCTTCGGATATCTTGAGCATTCTCATTTCCAGCTCCATTATGGACTAGGAAGCATCATGACTGTGCCTCGCCAGGACGCTAATCCTCAAAGCCGCACACTTGAGACGAGCCTTATGAGACAGTGACCTTTGGCTTGTGGGGCGTCAACCCCTTATCAAATCCTGAACACTTGTTAACACCTGGATAAATTTATTATGATGCAACTTAAGTGGGATTATAAGTTCCACATAATCATATTGTCTACGTATGCTGAAGGCATAACTGCCGCATATGGTTACAATAGGTCGCAGCTTCTATAACATTGTGGCTTCTGAGTCAAAAGCTGATAGCCGATGACTTTTGCCAATAATTGCCGACCAAATAATAATCAGGCCGTGGAAACATGTACCCAAGAGGTTTTCGTCCATCGGTCACATATATATATCAGGGCTGCATCCCAAGAACTGCAGGGCTGCATCCCAAGAACTGCAGGGCTGCATCCCAAGAACTGCAGGGCTGCATCCCAAAGACTGCGATGCACCTTCGGTGCAATGGGCTGCAACCCGAGAACTGCAGGGTTATATCCCTAACATTTTTTACCCTGCATCAAATTGATATGACAGGAGCAGGAATTGATCCTTCCTTGCTAAGGTGTAGTGAGCCTTGTATAAATCATACCCTTACACAGATACGCATATGCGGGTACCAATATCTGTGAAAAACTGCTAATGCTACCTTTGCCAGCCGTGGTTTGTCATCGGACTCTTGGCCAATCATCCGCAGCTACCGGAGATTGAGGTAGACGGAGTTGTGATCCTGAGTTGTGCTTGACAAACATAACTAAACAAATTTCACATTAGTACGTGGCGAATCCATTCTCACTCATCGCGATAGATGTTCGTCAAAGCGCGCGTACCGGACCGAAAAAAGGGAGTTTGGCAGGCGGGTGAGGATTTAAAGTGGACTTATAAAGACCCTCCGATATCTCGTAAGCAGGGCCTCCTCCGCTGCATTAAAAAGAAGCCATTTCGAAATTTTCGGAAGGGGCTCTCCATAGTATTCCTGTGAACTTCGGGGGAGTAAGCTCTCTGAAGGGAGGAAGAGGTGGATGCATTATCGCCGAGAATCGTTCGTTAAATCGTCGATCATCGAAGGTGTCGACGGCAAGCGCAATATCTATCCGTAACGTAAACCTCGGAAGATACCTTGAAACGTCACTCTGAAATACGATACGCAATTCACGGGGGCTACATCCTAAGAACTGTAGGGCTAAATGCCTAAGGTGAGGGACTAAAGTGGACTTAGTTCCCCCCAATAACCTAAAAACACCATGAGGGACGCCTCAAATCGGTGTAAGAAGACTGGTACCAGCAAGAAGCGACAACAACAAAGACATCATAGACATATACAAAGGTATGCCCGTTGTGAGGTCACAACTCTATTAAGAGGGGAGATCTGTCAGGGTCATGACCGATGACATATGTGTCATACATGTCATACGTGTCATACCTGTCAGACATGTCATACCATGTCATGTCATGTCGTGTCATATATTATTATGACAGTCGTCAGTACGGTCGACCATGACTGTACATGTCGAGTCGTGTCATATATTATTATGACAGTCGTCAGTACGGTCGACGATGACTGTACATGTCGCCAGATGATAATGTCACATCATCTGTCATTATTCAAGGAAAGACTTGAATGACCTGTCATCGAGAGTTCGTACGTCGAACTCGAAGATGGCAAAGCAAAGATACATCTTGAATACAAACAAGAACCATCTTGGCTTTTAAGCATGTGCGGAACACGCATGCACAATATGAACGAACTAGTCGTTATTACAATACTGGTCGTTCAACCTACGTCTCGGGTTCACAACCCAATGGCGGTACCATCTAAGATGATGGGAGACGTATGGTACAAAGTGAGGAAGCGTTGTGCTTCAGCAGATCTTCTTACAGAGACTGCACTCACAACCCGCTATTACGTACACTCGCATTGCTGTCCAACTTTGCAGTGTTTATTTGTATATTGGTAATATATTCACGGCGCCTGTTTATCCCGCCGTATCAGACCCGCTTGGGTCTGGTGGTGTCAGTGCTTACAAGTTCTCTTCTCAATTGACTTCGGATGCTTTTCTTGATTGGGATCCGTCTGCTGAACTCGGCTATGCCGACCGGCTTTACAGTGGCTGAGTCTGCTTACTTCAAACCCTTGAGGTGTGATTAGCCTTAGCCGCAGTGGTGGGTTGTGCCGGGACAAGTCCCCGGGCACCCAGCTAGAAGTATATATGTTTCCAGTAGAGTGCTGTTTGTTATCTGTTTAGTTAGCTCCGCTTGCCTAGCCCTATTGGCTACAGTCACAGCTCCGGGTGGTGTGCTGGACTTTAGGTTCAGGGTTATTGTTATGGGCTCTGATAGCCCCTGGCCTGACCCGTCTCTGATCGGAACCGTGACTCCGCTAGTAGCTAGGATGACAGTACAGTAGTACTGTACTGTCAGTCATTACTTCGTATTATCCGGGTTTCCGAGATGCATGATAAAAGCACTCGGCCGGACTGTTTATCGGAGCTTAGCCAGTTTGTTTTCACCGAGCGGAACACCTGTTCTCGCAGCACCTAGCTTTTTCTCTAGATGTCACCCTGCTGAAAAGTGGGTTGAGCCCCTTTGTGGGCGCGCTATAGCAGAGGGAGTAGCCCCTGGTGTTTTCACTAGCCTGCTTTGCAGGGATACCGCACTCTCAGGACTTTGTCCCCTTTGCTAGCGTAAATGTTTTATTATATTATTATTATTATTATTATTGACGGCGACTCCGGCGTTTCAGCATTCTCCCGCGACCACCTTTCCCCCGCGTCGACCACCTCGTCGCCGTCTTCAGATTCATTAAGACCCAACGAGCGAAAAATTGCGGGCTCCTCCCGCGGAGGGGAGAGCCGCGGAGCCGAGGTTGCTGCATTCAACGCGGGCGACACGTTGGGCACGGAATTCTCGTCGAGCTGACGAGCCCGTGCGCTGCGGGAGGCGCGGGTCCGCCCTCCGCAAATCAGAACTGGTAGCGATTGCTGCGAAACTCATGATTGTAAGAAGAAAACTTGCGTTAGGAAACGGAGAAGAAAGACGCAGCAATCGTCAGCAGGTAGGAAAAGTGAAGTATTTTCACCAATTTCCGACTAAAGAGCGACACTCTGCGACACTTGGACTTCGAAGCTGGAGGTGAACAGCCACTTCGTGATCCTTCATTTCCTCGATCCGGGGAGTGAGATCAGACGTAGACGATCCGTCTCCTGAATGACGGTCATCACTGATGACGGAAGGAAAGTCGGCGATCAACAGCGAGTGTCTCAGAGACGGACGAGAGACGGACGAGAGAGCGAACCGGACCGGCAGCGGCAAGAGAACTCATGAAATCTCAACCCAAATGATGAAGAGGAATGTTTTATGTTCAATAATTTTGTGTTCCACGGGAACTGCTGTGGTAACCTCTTCCATGATAACTCTACATCATTCTTTGCTATTTCTCTAACTGTGCTTGTTATGGATAAATTTGGTCTACATGCAAGGCTGTATACAATGGAGCTCGTTAGGAGACATTTTGCGGACCGTTCTTTTTCCATGCACTCGGGGCCATCACATACTGAACGACGAATCCCGACAGGCTTCCGTGCTCATACCTCAAGGAGAAGTGCTGACCAAATAGCCGACTAATTTTTTCCAAGTTCTTCAGCCAAAATGTTGCTTTTGCTGTTTTGTCTCGTCTTCCTGGCCTTGCCGTCTCTGGCTCAAGAGACTGCATGGGCTGAAGTTGGGACGCGTGGCGATTCTTCGCTTTTCGGCCTCGCTGTGAGTAGCTTTACTACTATGTGGGCGGTCGGCGAGGATGACACCTTGCTGAAAAGCGAAGACGGTGGCTCATCCTGGTTCTCAAAAAGTGTTGGCTTCGGGCAAAGGTGTCACTCTTTCCACACCGCGTCTCACGTCCCTGTTGTGAACACGAGTAGCAGTTGTCAACAATTCCTGGAACCCGTGCCTCAGCCTCGTTACCAACAATTCACGGAGGCCATTTATTCTTCCTTATAGCGCGCAGTACACCTACTGAAACGATATCAAGGTTGCTGGGTGTGAAGCGTGAGCACCTCAGCGCTGCCCAAGCGAAGCGGTCAGGCATGCGGCACAGCGGGCACGCATTCCACAATTTGTCCGCGCACGCCAGACCCCTGCAAAATATCTGATTTCAGCAGTTCTGATATTCCGAGCAGCTGAAGCCATTGTGCGGGGTCCTCATCAGGCACACGTGGAACTCCATCACTTTTCTGGACGAGCGGATTGGTTGGTTCGTTGGTGATTACGGCATGATTGTGCATACCGCCGATGCGGGCGAGTCCTGGGTGGAACAGGCCGCGGACATGTTGCCAAGCAGCGTGCATTTGAACAGTTTGAGTGTGGCTTCTAATGTGTATGGCAATTCGACGCGCGCGTGGGCGGTAGGAAGCGGAGGGACGGTAATATTCACCGAAGACCTAGGGGAGGTGTGGTCGACTCAATCCTCGAACACAGAGGAGAATCTGAACAGCGTGTACTTTCTGAATATGACTTTCGGATGGGTGGCGAGTGGAGGCGGGAAGATTTTGCGCACGACGAACGGAGGGAAGACCTGGAGTGTCACGAGGACTCCCCTCAGCTCAGGTGCACGCGCACGGCCCGCGTGAACCCCAGCGGGTTCCATGAATCTTGAGCATTATCCCTGGTATCATCCTTAGCGGGTCTTTCACTGCTGGAGCTTCCTCGCGTCATTCTTAGTGGAATCCTTGCGCCAAACTCATACCGCCCGAGGGTCGTTCCCAGCGTACTCCTTAGCGAATTCATACCGCCTTCAAAACACGCTTCGACTATCTAACTGTTTCACATCCAAGGAAGCTGTCAGCTGTTGATGGCTGTGATACCATTTGTTTATCTTGCACGAATTTCCTACTGAACCCTTGGCGGCCTGCAGCGGCACGATGGAATCATCCCTCTTCTTCCTTCGTGCTAACACGAACGGGCCAGACGAGCACTCACTCTTGAAAGAGACCTAGCGCTCGGCACTCTATGTTGTTGGCGCTGACAAAGGTCGGCTTGACATTTTCAGACGTAATGTTTTTCGCTTGTTCGCTTTGGGCAGCCATAATTAGTAACTCCCTCACATCGTAGGCAGCTATTTCCTCACGCTTCATGAGAGATGCCCACCTGCTGCCGCTTGAATGTACTCGTCGAGAAACGAGACTTATCCTGAGCTCGATTTCCACCATGCGCAGCGAACGGTGGAGCTGGAGAAGACCTCCACGCTGTTGTGGTCCCGCGCTTCGAGGACGCTTGGGCCGCGGGGGAAGACGGCAAAATGCTACATTCTAGCGACGGGGGCAGTACTTGGGTGGAGCGCATCAGCTGTACAAGCAGGCACCTGTACGCCATGACCATGTCAGCCGGCGGCTTCGGGTGGCTGGTAGGGCAAAACGGCGCCATGTGCTACACAAACTCTGCCGGCGCCGCATGGGAGGTGAGGTCAAACGCTCTTTCAGTTTCCCATTCAGCGCTGGCTACAATCCCAAGGGTCTTTCTGGTGCAGCATGCCAGGGGGAAGCGGACGTGGTACTCGGGATACGCCGCCACTTCTTATCCCCACACCCATCTGTTGAGTCGCAAGGATGGCTAGGCGACGCCGACGCCGCACAAGCACAGGCTTGCAGTAACTGGCTAGCACTGCAACAAGCGATGCGTGCTTGGCAGGTGCACCAGACCTTTGACAGCTGACACATGAAACACGAGGTGTTATTCACTGCAGTAAGTCACCCAGTCGGCACCTATCACGTGTGATTAGGAGGCCTCCCCAAATAGGCAAGGCAGCGTGGCTGAGGCCGCCTGCGCGGCATGACCTTTCACAGGTGGTAGGTGTTGAAGACGGGATCGACCTGAACGCAGTCGCACGTCTCGAAGGGGCTGAAACTGTGGTGGCTGGGGCCGCTTCGACACTAAGACTTAACTTCTACACCATCCCTCCTCCTCCTCCGCCGTCTTGTCCTCCTCCACCTCCGCCGCCACCTCCACCCCCCACCACCTCCCCCACCTCCGCCCCCGCCCCTTCCCCACCACCACCTCCCCATCCCCCCCCACCCCCACCTCCCCTGCTGCTCGGTAAGGCCTTTTCCTTCGATGAAAACTGCCTCAGCAAATGAAATCACCAAACGTCGCCCTGTAAATTGCAAGCTCTCCGACTTCGACGTGATAACACCTGATATTTTTGGCGTTAAAGTGAGGATTAAGTTGTGGGGCTCAGTCATAGCACTGCATGTGAGTAATCTTGTGAGTAAGATTAATGTTGGTAGGATCATGCAAATTGTCTGAATCAGGTCAAATCGCACTTGGTACAACCGTGGGAAATAAGGCGCGTAACGCAGAAAATCAGAACTATCACCCATACTTTCTCCGTTCATTTTGAGAGTCGGTTTAACATAAAGTTACACCTACCTTCGTAGCCTTGCACCCACAAACCCACCCTACCTCCAAAGCCACATGCTCGGGAACACGCTCGCACAATACCTATTCCCCGACGCGGGCACCCAGTGCAGTCCTTGGCAGTCTGGTTGCCTGGCTACAGCTGTCAAAGATATCAGTGCAAGGCGTAGCCTTCACACACCACCTACCCCGATGATCTTGCCGTATCCGCGCAACCCCGCACCCGCAGACCCACCCCCCCGATGATCTTGCCCTATCCGCGCAACCCCCGCACCCGCAGACCCACCCTCCCGATGATCTTGCCCTATCCGCGCAACCCCGCACCCGCAGACCCACCTACCCGATGATCTTGCCCTATCCGCGCAACCCCGCACCCGCAGACCCACCTCCCCGATGATCTTGCCCTATCCGCAACCCCGCACCCACAGACCCACCCTCCCTGATGATGTTGAAGCTGCCCACACGCCATCCACTCACCCGAACACGCACCCTCATATGGCTCAGGCAGCTCGGGGGTCAGAGGTGAAGCGACTCCCGGGGCACAGCTTCAGTGCGCAGGCAGTGCAGTTGCAGAGGCGCTTGAGTGGCCCGGTGAGGCTGAGGGGGTCCCGTTCTCCGTGAGCGAGCTCCGGAAAACCGGGACGAGTGTCCCGAAGTGTGTGATGAATCCTTGGATCCCCGGTTTGGGTACATGGTGCAGCCGAGCTTTTGTGGCTACGTGGTGCCAAAGGAGCCGGTCCAAGGATAAGCACACACCCTCATAAACCGGCACTCTCACAGACCCAGGCACCACGGGTAGAACTTAGGAATCAATGGTTGAAGCAGCCGTCATAAAGGCCACACACCACCTACCCTGCCCTCAGTTGTCAAAGACGTTGTTGCAACATCCTCTACCCTCATCATCTCACACCAACGCATCCACATGCCGGTTGCCATCATAACATTGCACCAGCATGTCCACATTTGCTTATTCAGCATGTTATGGAAGGATGGACCATGTTTTTTCTCTAATCGTTTGTCCTGGAGGACCACGGTATTTGCCCCGGGGAAGCTCACAGCCCGCACTGCCCGCAGGTACTTTGTTGAGTTCGATGGTGTGGACGATTACTTGCTGGCTGCCACTGTGGGTGACATCCAGTCTATCTCCATCTGGGTGTGGAAGGACTCCGACCAGCCCCAGCCCCACCACTATCTGCTGGATGCCCGCTTCGGCGCTCCGAATGGATACTTCTCAAACCTGCTGCACGGGCCGCACTGGACGGGAATGTTCATTGATGGTATTCCAGTGGCGTACAACTTCTCTTACCTCCCGGTGGGTGACTGGTTCCACCTGCACATCGAGTCTGACGAGCTCATGAACGATAACGTCAACTTCATGTCGAGAGTGAATGAGAAGCTTGAGGGCTCGCACTGTCTCAAGGTGCCCTGACCTCCATTTGAGCCCTGCGGCAGCACACACGAGGCCCTGTCACCTGCAAGAAGCAGAATATGTTTTGAGTTGAACCCCACTGGGGGGTGAGGGCCCACCGACCTGTGGCTGCAATGCTATTCGAGGTGCCACCAGCGCCGCCAAATGTGCGACTTGCGGCGGCCACCCGGACCCCCTCCGTCAGAAGCCGCACCAAGCTGCCTGCGTCACTGCTAGCGATTCCATGTCGGTCATGCTAGAGCCAAGCTGAGCCAACATCTACAATATTACGGCACTGTGTAAAATATAAGTCCACGGCCGCCCATCTCTGAGATCCGTGAGGGACACCATCCGTGTGCCCACACCACTGGCTGAGGGACTCCCTCGACCTGCCTGAATGGCGCAAGTCCGTGCCAGACTCTGCGGGGGAAGGCCCTGTGGTGGGCTCTCGCTTGGAGGCCCCACCATGGCTTACATTCGGGTGACTACCCGCTGGCCCACTCAGCCGCCGCCAAGAGAAGGGCCCAAGAGGGAAGTCCTTGGAGATGAGTCGCACTAATCGGGAGCCCAGAGACCTCTGCTGGCAGGGAAAAGGGTCTTCTGGGCACCTGCATTCTTGTCGGACTGCTATCTGCGATTGATGTAAGACAACGGCTCTTCGTCCGTGCGGATGACCACCACACCACCACCACACAGCCCTTTCCCCGCTCCGGGGCTGGCTTGAAGCACAAGGATGCTTGATCCCCCTGGATAAACGTGTCATCGCTGACCACTCAGATGCACTGAGCGCTGCCTGGCTGAAGGCCGCCCACGTGTCATCGCTGACCACTCGGATGGACTGAGCGCTGCCTGGCTGAAGGCCGCCCACGTGTCATCGCTGACCATTCGGATGGACTGAGTGCTGATTGGCTGAAGGCCGCCCACGTGTCATCGCTGACCACTCGGATGGACTGAGCGCTGCCTGGCTGAAGGCCGCCCACGTGTCATCGCTGACCACTCGGATGGACTGAGCGCTGCCTGGCTGAAGGCCGCCCACGTGTCATCGCCGACCATTTGGATGGACTGAGTGCTGCCTGGCTGAAGGCTGCCCACGTGTCATCGCTGACCACTCGGATGGACTGAGTGCTGCCTGGCTGAAGGCCGCCCACGTGTCATCGCCGACCATTTGGATGGACTGAGCGCTGCCTGGCTGAAGGCCGCCCAGGGTGCAGAAAGCATGGATCAGCCGGCAAGAGCGATTTATTCTGCTGCCCAAATCAGAGCCGGTAGCATCCATTTGCGCTTGCGTAGGGGGTCGTGGGGCTGTTTATTCGACGAGCTTCGGGGCGATGCCCGGCTACGGGTGGTTGGCGTGGGGCTCATGACAGGGCTGTGAGGGCTAGGGGTGGTTGGCGCGGCTCATGACAGGGCTGTGAGGGCTAGGGGTGGCTGGCGCGCGGCTCATGACAGGGCTGTGAGGGCTAGGGGTGGTTGGCGCGGAGCCATGACAGGGCTGTGAGGGCTAGGGGTGGTTGGCGGGGCTCATGACAGGGCTGTGAGGGCTAGGGGTGGCTGTGACAGGGCTGTGAGGGCTAGGTGGTTGGCGCGGGCTCATGACAGGGCTATGAGGGCTAGGGGTGGTTGGCGCGGGGCTCATGACAGGCTTGTGGGGGGGTCTGTGGGGAGGAATGGGCGCCCTGGCCTTTTGGGGTGGAGGGTGGCTGAGTGGGTCGAGGTGGAGAGGTTAGCTTTGATCGATAAGGCTTGGGAGGACACAGTTGAAGAGACAAACTTTGCGCCGCAGCTCGGCCAGGACGGACTCTTTGATGGGAGACAGGTCTGGGCACATAGGCAATAGGGGGGAGGGCCAGACTTGGCCTGACCCCAGTGTAGGTAGGCAAGGGTGGAGATGGGGAGTTTTGGTCCGGGAGGCAGGGGAATGGGTGGGATGCGACAAATGCCAAATTTGAGACACAATTTCACCCATTTGTATCCCATTGCCACGAATGTCGCAGCGCGATGTCGACGGTGCCAGACTTAGCTCAGCCCCCAAGTTCAGGCAAGTGGAAATGTTGGAGAGGTAAAATAATTCTACATGATATGATTCGGGCCCCATTCGGTTCAGAGGGACAAGCGAAGTATGAATGATGGTGTCACGTCTCCTGGAAAGTATCTAGGGCATCTGGCGGCATGTGCGAGCGGCTTGGCAACGGGGTGAGGATGAGGAGGTGGGCCGCGAGCAAGGGGAGCCAAAGAGGGCCTTTTGGGAACTCTTGACACAGGGCCCGGGTATCTTGGGATCCCAAGATGGGGGAGCGAGCCTCAGGGGGGGCTCAGGGAGAGCGAGCATGACCAGCCAAGCGGCCTCGACTTAATACTTGAGCTTCAATGCCATCCTGATGTGGGCGGATGAGCCTCGGTTGCCCAGCTTGGAGCGGGAGGTTTGCACGCAGGAGCGGGAACGTGACTGGGGCAGGATTGCGCAGGTGCTGGAGGGATTGGCCAGCAACCTCGCCCCGTGGGCACAGAAGCTGATGAGATGCCGTGTGGTCTGATGGAATGTGTGTGCGAGTGTGTGTTTGGTATCACGCGTGTTTGGCAGTGATTGGTGCATCCATCCATCCATCCATCCATCCATCCATCCATCCATCCATGCTGCTTTACATTGGTAAAGAGGTGTGTGTGCTTATCTTTGTACCGACTCCTTTGGCACCCCGTAGCTGCAGAAGACCGGTTGCACTATGTACCCACGCCGGGGATCAAAGGATTCAGCACACACTTCGGGACACTTATCCGGAATTTCCGGAGCTTACTAGTGAAAAATGGAACCCCCTAAGCCTCGCTGAGCCACCCGAGCCCATCTGCATCCGCAACGCCAGCGCACTGTTGGCTTGTGCCTGAAGCCGGCTCATCCTTGCCCCCCGAGCTGCGCGCGTGTGTGTATGCTTATCCTTGCGACTCCTTTGGCACCCCGAAGCCACAGGAGACTGCACTATGTACCCACGCCGGGGATCGAAGGATTCAGCACACACTTCGGGACACTCATCCGGATTCTCCGGAGCTCGCTAGTGAAGAATGGGACCCCTAAGCCTCGCTGCGCCACCCGAGCCCCTCTGCATCTGCACCGCCAGCGCACTGCTGCCTTGTGCCTGAAGCCGGTTCATCCCTGCCCCCCGAGCTGCGCGAGCCATATCTCCACCACCAAGCCCACGCGCAAGACCACCCCTCTGCTCCCTGAGCCTCACTGGGCCACCTGAGCCCTTCTGCGGCTGTCCTGCCGGCGCACTGCTGCTGTGTCTCTGGAGCCGGCTCACCTCCGCCAATCGAGCCACCCCTCCACCACCAAGCCCACATCCCACATCACCCCGCTGCCCCCTACAGCCTGGTCTCAAGAGAGCTTGCCCACCCACGCCACGGCCAGAATGCCCAAGCGCTGTCCCAAGGGGCTGAGAATGATAAACTGGGTTGCCCTCATCCAAACTTGCGCATCCGCCACCGACTTGCGCCTGTAGCCCTCTACCCCCAGCACCAACTCCCCGTGACTGGAGCCCTTGCGCTGATTGCCTTGCGAGGTGGCCGCGAACTTGAGCAATGCGCTCCACACTTGGGCAGTAACTGTCACGCCGCACTGTTCCAACTTGGGGTCCCATCCCCACAGTTGCCTGTGTGTCCCAAGCCCTCCTGGTGGCCGATAGCTCACCACCCGGTCGTCGCCTTCCCGACAGCTGCTCACTATTAGTTCCGGCACGGCCAGCAACCTCGCCCGGTGGGCACGGAAGCTGATGAGATGCCGTATGCTGCCGTGCAACCTGTTGTAAGTGGTCATCGCTGCCGGGATGGGCCCCCGGGCTCTGAGGGGCCCGGCGTGTGTCAACTCCACCCGCGGACCTCCCCACATCTCCCCCGTCATCCTCATCAGTCCCCCCCATGCCATCAACCCCCCAAGAAGGCCGGCCACCCGCCTGCTCGCCCCCATCAAGGTGGCCACCCCTCCCTCAGCCAAGGCCATTGCTTGCTCCGGCGAGGCCCCACTCTGCTCCTGAGTCCAGACCCCACTCTCCAGGCCCGGCGACAAAAGGTCATCCCACTCATTCAAGATATCCTCGACACTTGACGCCGCCTGGCTGAGCCCGCCTATGCCTGCCCGTGCCCCTCCAGATCACGCCTCGGCGGTGCCCCCTCCTTGACCCTCCACAGTGCCCAGATGCTCCACCTCCCACCGCACGTCCTCCATGCTCTCCAAAAGCCTCGATGCCATCGCGCCTGCCTCGCCTGCCTCACCGGAAGCCTGCCCAGACCGCTCACGCTGCGTTCCCTCAGATTCCTGCGTCCCACCGCCAGACCCATCTTGCGTGGCATAGTCTGTCTCCTCGAACGCGTCCTCTCACACTCTGTCCATCAGCGCCAACTGTTGGAATTCTATACAGGGTAGTTTGCAAAAGCGAGCGTAAACTTTCATTCACAAAAGATATACCAGTTCGCAGCTTGAAACGCCACGAACATTGGCGCCCAATCATTACTGATTGGGCAGTCTAAGTTGGGGGCTGCGAAAGTTCACTAATTAGAGTCTGACGTGTCACTGTCGAGTTCATAACGACTGCAGTGACACGCCCGCGATGGGCCGATGAACTCTCCGGCCCACTATCAGAATATGGGCCGCGAGCTATTACACACTGTGTCTTGCCGATGGTCATCATATGATCCAACGGCCACGATTAGTTCAGCAGATCTACAGATCTAGATCTAAGGGTTTCATAGGGTTTCTTTAGGGTTCTTTCAGGGTTTGAGCATCCTGACTACTGTGCAAGGCCTAGACAGTCATGCTTTACATCAAACTGATCAGCAGACACTGCAGATTCCAATACCCCTTCTAAAGGGTGACTGTCTAGCTAATGCCAGTTCTTGGGTATGGTGCCCCTTCAGTCTCCAGCTCCATTGATGTGGGGATGGTGCCCCTTCAGTCTCCATCTCCAGTGATATGGGGATGGTGCCCCTTCAGCTCCAGTGGTACGGGGATGGTGCCCCTTCAGCTCCTTATTGATCACCACGAGGCAGGTTCATGACACCCAGTCGCTCTCTGTGTACACGAAATATAGGGAGTGCCAGAGGTTTGGTCATGATGTCAGAGGTGTTGTCATCAGTCCCAGTGTACAGCGCCTTTGTGTCCTTGGCCTTGACCAGCTCCCGGATGTACATATTTCTGACTTCAATGTGCTTGGACCAGGAGTTGTTCACGTAGTCAGTGGCCAGATGGATAGCTCCCTGGTTGTCACAGTACATGGGTACTGGTCTGCATATGTCCACCAGTGAGTCCAGCACGTTGAGGACATACTTCACCTCCCGAGCTCCCTCTGACATGGCTATGATCTCGGCCTCAGTAGTAGACAGGGACACACACTTCTGGATCATAGACGAGAATATAGCCAGACTTCCACAGAGGAAGACAGCGATACCAGACGTGCTTCTTCTGGTCACTTTGCATCCAGCATAGTCGGCATCGGTGTAGATGGAGAGAGGCAACGGTCTGCTTGGTCCAGTGCCACACCCCCCAGGCACGGAGGCAGTGCGCAGCACCAGCTCGTACTCCCTGGTGCCCTTCAGATATCTGACCACCTGCTTCAGGGCCACAAAGTGCTCTGGACCATATGTAGCGCAGAATCTCGACAGGACGGATACTGCTGCCATAATGTCAGGCCGACTGCAGCGAGCCACCCACTGCAGCTGCCCAGAAGAGCTCGATAAGGCATGGATCCTTTACCATCAGCAGGAGTCAGCGCAGTGCCAGGTGACATCGGCAAACTCGCCGGCTTGGCCTCATCCAGGCCATAGGTGCTGATCATCTGAGAGATATAGCCAGACTGAGATAAGTATGTTGTGCCACTTCCCCAGCGCACCCCGATACCCATGACCAAGTCCAGCACTCCAAGATCTTTGCATGCATATTGTGTGTGGAAAGCGGTCACAAAGGTGTCGTACCATGACTTGTCATTGGTGGCCACCAGGTAATCATCTACGTAGGCCAGAATGATGACCTGGAGAGCGGCGTCACGGATGAAGTACAGGCAGGGCTCCAAGTCACTCCTTTGCATCCTGGAGTCATAGCCCATGATGAAGGCATCGGAGGTGTCAAACCACTCTCTACCAGCCTGCTTCAGTCCATACACTGCCTTCAGCAGTTTGGCACACCTGTGCCCCCTATAGACCAGTCCTCGGGGAAGGCGAACATACAGATCCTCCTCAAGCACCGAGTTCAGAAAGGCAGTGTCCACATCCATGTGGTAAACCACAAGGCCAAGGTTCAGGGCCAGGGTGATGACAATCCTGACCGATGACAGCTGTGTGCATGGCGCAAAAGTGTCATAATAGTCCACTCCATACTCCTGCTTATTACCCCGCACACATATCCGGCTCTTCCTTTTTCCGGAGCTGCCTGTGCTTGTCCAGCTTCACCTTGAGCACAAGGGACATGTCCAGCAGCTTCACCCCAGCAGGTACATCCTCCTCGTCCATCATGAGTAAAGCCTTCTTGATCTGCACCAGTGCCTCTAGCTCATCCTGGATGGAGTCGAGCCATTCAGCACAGTCAGGTGAAGTCAGGACCTGAGAGTGACTCTTCGGCTCAGTGACTCCCTCAGGCAGCAGGGAGCTCTGCACAGTGGGTGTCTCTTCAGCCTTAACACCCAGGCACGTGTGTGCAGGTGGAAATTGCACATTTCCAGCAGGTAGGTCCATGATGGTGAAGTTGGTGAGGAGGACCACGCAG
This sequence comes from Cymbomonas tetramitiformis, assembly GCA_001247695.2. Classification (NCBI taxonomy): domain Eukaryota; kingdom Viridiplantae; phylum Chlorophyta; class Pyramimonadophyceae; order Pyramimonadales; family Pyramimonadaceae; genus Cymbomonas; species Cymbomonas tetramitiformis. The sequence continues at coordinate 3,856 of LGRX02033860.1, read as the reverse complement.
TAGGGTTGAGCATGCGGTGCAATAGCGCGTCCACAAATCATGGCCTCCTCCGAGTCCCCCTTCCCAGTGACAGCACGTACCTTAGTGAACAGTGGATAGTGGGCATTGATACTCCCATATGTAGGGCAATCCCTCAATAGCGACAGGCGCTCACTGCCTGGCTCGAGATACGAGCTCAAGCTCACCCAGCACACATCATCAGAGGTCTCCACCTTCACCACAGCCACAATCTCATCACCACCTTCAGGTAAGTACACACCCTGCTCCAATACAGCAGTCTCCAATAGTGTAGGTGGTGGATCTTTGTAGGGCGCATCCAGAGTGGTGATCATGAAGTTGGTCTTGAGAGGAGTCACTGCAGACGGATCCCATGTGGTCACCACCTTGCCCAGCTTGTCCAACCTCTCAGAGAAAGTGACCATACCAGAGTTGACCACCTTTCCAGACTCATGATCATACAGGAGATAGGCAGACGATACCTCAGAGTGCCCCACATACCTGAGCTCACGTGCTCGGTTACTGAGTTTATGTTCACGAACCGTGGGGTCAATGAAAGGGTAAGCCATACACCCAAACACCCGCAGCTGGGACAAGTTCGCATGCTTCTTCTGGATGAGGTAGTAGGCTGAAGTCCAGCCCAGAGACTTTCTGAACACACGGTTGAGGATGTAGACAGCATGGCGGGTGGCCAAGGGCCACATGTCCACACCAAACCCAGAAGTTAGTAAGAGAGCTCTGGCCATAGCTTGTACATCTCGGTGTGACCTCTCTACCCTCGCCTGGTTCTCATGCAGATATGGGGAACCATGCCTTTGCTCAATACCATGCTCCTCACAAAATGTTGCAGTCTGCCCGGCAATCATGGTACTGTCACCGTCAGTGTGAAGCACCATGTGGTACTCGCTGGACAGGCCCATGGTGCTCCTCAGGCGCTTCACCTCCTCCAGGTATAGCTTGAAGGCCTTGAGGTAGTCAGACTTGAGCTTGAGAAAGAATATGCATATCCAGGTAGTGGAGTCATCAACAAACAGTACGAACCATCTGTACCCCCCAGCACTGGTCCTGAATGGTCCACATGTGTCTGACCATACAAGATTTCCCAGCTCCTTGGATAGCTCCCTCCCCGTGGGTTTCACAGAGGGCCTGATGGCCTTGGTTAGCCTACAGGCAATGCACCGCTCGGGGCAGTGCTGCACCGGGCTGCCAGAGTATTGTGACTCACTGATACTCATAGGAATATTCTGAGCGAACATGTGGTCAATAGACTTGTCACCAATGTGGCCCAGCCTCACGTGTTGTAGCATCTTGCTCTGTAGTGTGCGAGTTATTGAACAACACCACCACTGGCCACTTGGTGTCCTCAATCCACACACGATCTTCCCCACAAGGCTCCAGATTGGCCACGTTGTAGCATGATGCCCTCGGTGCAGAGAAGATCTTTGCACCAGCAGGGTATTCATGAATAATATCGAAGCGAGAGGTCAGGTTCCACCAACTCGCTGTGACCCACTTAGGCAATACGAACATAAATTTGTTGTTAGGAGGGTCTCTGTCAAAGTCAGTGAGGGCCTTCTGAAGACACTTCAGAATGATGTCATGGTCGAAGGGCGGGTTCCCATAGCAATGCCTGCCAGCCCAATCCTTGACAAAACATGTGTCAGTTATGGTGCAATAATCATCCAGGATGTGGTTGTCATCAGAGGAAAATAGTTCCAGGAGGAAAGGACCATGAGTGGTGAAGTGAGGCTTGGTGTCCTCAAACTTCCAGTCAAAGCGGTCTCGTTGATCATCAGTATGCTTGGCAGCACAGGCTAGATGGGTGTCCAAAGTCTCATAGGTATCCTCATGCATAATATACTGGTTGCCAACCCTGGCAAAGGAGAACACCGCCCCCCCTTTGGACACAGTTCTGGCCCCAAAGTCCACAAGGAAACCTGCATCCTCGAGCGCCACCACCAACAAGAGGTTGAAGGGCTGTCCAGGTATGCAGTGTGTGCCAAGAAGCTGTAGCCCAACCATGCGCCCAGACTTCACATCCTTTTTGGCAAAGGTAACAGAGCCACTGCCAGAGGAGCACACAGACTGACTCTGCACCACACTGAAGGTCTCACAGGCCTCAGTGTCATAGTCCGCATTGAACACCTGAACAGAGTTGAAGATGTGCTTGGTGGCGCCACTGTCTATAACAGCACTTTTGTCCACAGCGGACTGAGAGCTAACACTGCCAACAGTCGCACCACACGCCACCTGAGCATGGCCAGCGTCAGAGGCACAATACATGCCACATGCCCAAGCACCAGAGGGCATCCGACCACCCTCATCACACGAGTCAGAGTCCAAGTCCAGGCCCGTGACGAGGTCATCAAAGGCATCATCACAGTGGTCTTCATAGTAATCATCGGGGACCAGAGTCACAGAACAGAGGCGGTCCTTGCGAGGCGGACCGAGCAGTCCAGAGGCCCAATCATCAGAGGGGGCGTAACCCACTCCTTCAACGGGCTGCCCAAGGTTCATGTCCTCCTCCTCGTCAGAGTCAGAGGCATCTTCCAGGTCTGGCAGAGAATCATCATCATTTGAGTCAGAGTCCGAAGCCGAAGCAAGGTCGGGGATGGAGCAATTAGAGTCGTCACCATCTTGTCCAGAGAGAGAGAAGACCAGGCATATAGCTGTGCCTCATCGTATGATAAGACCAGGCATCTTGGTCTGCAACAAGCCGATCATAATCAGGGGAACCCAGCGCAGCCACAGGTCCAGAATCACCTTCAACGGGCTGCCCAAGGTTCATGTCCTCCTCCTCGTCAGAGTCAGAGGTATCTTCCAGGTCTGGCAGAGAATCATCATCATCTGAGCCAGAATCCGAGTACTCAGGCCAGGCATCAGTGCCCCACCCCCCATCGAGGAATAGCATGCCGCCAAAATCCTCCACAGCCTGTACCAATGCCCTGGTGGCCCCTCCGAGCTCAGATGCCCAGCTATGCAGGTCCACCAGGGAGGTGCGCACCATGACAGACTCCACCTTTAGTAATATGTCCATGTCATCTGTGGCCTGCCTGATGACATGGAGCTGGCAGAGAATCTTTTTGATACTGACAGTATGTTCAACACAACGAGGAAGAGCAGTGCCTCTGTCGAGTATGTGGTGAGCACGAAGGAATATCTCCACTGACCCAGCCATCATGACAGAGTGCCATCGTTGCAAACCAGGCTTGAACCAGAGCTGTCTCGGGGAGATCTGAAAAGTGTCACCCAAGTGCTGATCACGTCCATCATCCCACTGGGCTTGTGTCCTCTTCAGGCGAGCCTTGTCGGGGAAGAAGGCAGTGAGGACATCAATGTAGACCCATGAGTCATATATCGGTACAAGCTCAGGACGGCGGTGACGGCTGAGCACAGGAGCATGCTTGTTGGGGACATAGCAGTGGGGCTTCTTCTTGGACCGTCGAGGAGAGTGCCGCTCTGAAGATAATTCCACACGAGGTGCACACATGGTGCCCTCATTGTCCCAACACACTCACCAGCAGTGCTAGATACAGCAACCTCAGGCTCACCCACCTCCGTCAGAACTGAGTAGTAATTGAAGACTGGGAGTACAGAGAACTGAGACTCCACAGGCACAGAGCCTCGCCCAGATATCCAGGGCTGGCACGGGGCCGGGCTAGAGGCAGTGACTCAGAGATGTTAAAATTACCAGCCTCAGCTAGCCCAAGAGCTCAGGTCAGAGTGTGCACCGTCTGGTAATGAAGATTCCACCGGTACAGAGCTTCGACCACACGTCGATAGCTGGCACGAGGCTGGGCAAGGAGCCAGTGAGTCAGAGATGTTAGAATTACCAGACCCAAGTAGCCCAGAGCGCAGG
>LGRX02033859.1:0-80956 GCA_001247695.2 Cymbomonas tetramitiformis | reverse complement strand
TTGATTGACACAGTCAATGACCCTGCGGCGGTCCAGCCAGTGGACCAAGTCAAACCAAGAAGTGCCCGCCGGGTCAGCCATGACATACTGCTGGGCGGTGGTCCAGAAAGTGTCGGCTGAACCAGTGTCAAGCAACTGTACAGTGGCATAGGTCTCACCGTCCCGGGTGTCATAATAGGCAGCCACGGAATGGACCGTCACCCCCATGTCGGTGGTGTAGTCCTTTCACGGCTCCGGCCTGTCACTGGGCACGGGTGCGGAGTGCTGCTCGTCGGGAGCGGGGGCAGGGAACGATGACATCACCTGCCCGAACTCTGAGTAGTTTCTGATGAAGTCCGGCCGGCCCTCGGAAACAACCTTGTTTCTCTCCAGGTCCAGTATCTTGTAGGCCGAGGACCTGAGGCTGATGCCCACAAACCGCCCCTGCCAGGCCCGGGGGGTCCGCTTCTTGGAGACCCCCGGATGGCGGGCCCGCATCTGCCGAGCATCCATGGCCACAGTGCACAGGGTGCCGAATATCTCGATACGGGAGTAGGTAAAGTGATAGCCCATAAGGTGATAGAATGGCACCACGGCGTCCCGCCCATGAGGCAGGATATCCCATAGCAGGCAGGCATGACTGTCTGCAAGAGGCCAGTAGGTGAGGTCCATACCGGCTGTCTCCAGGAGTGCACGGGAGACCGACGAGATCTTACCAATCACATATTCAGCCATGAAGTTCTGCCAGTGCAGGGTGGGTGACGACTGCAGGTGTTTGATGCCATGGTGTTTGTACAGAGCCTGTGCTGCAGGGTCACACAGCTCCGGGGCACAATCAGTGCGGAGAACCAGGCCAGTGCAGGCAAAGCCGTGATGAACAACATCCGCCAGGAACTGAGCCAGGATGAAGCTGTATGCCGACTTCTCAGCAGAGAAGTAGCAAAGTGTAAACCTCACAGTGAACTCCACAAAGGTCCAGCGGTACCTCGACCCGTCATAGCCAATAGGCGTGATCGGGCCCGTAGCATCAGCAGCCCACATAGATCCAGGCTTTTGAGCCCTGTATCTGTCAGCCGGAGGGTGCTTCGGACTCGGCTGCACTGTCCGCATACGGGCACACACAGCACAGGCCTCAGCACAGGTCCTGTGAGCCAGCAGCTGCTCCCGAGTAACTGTAGTGCCAGGTCGGGCGATGTCAACACCAAGGTCCATGAGCTGAGCCAACCTGAGACCATGAGCATGAGCATATGCGGAATGGCACCACCTCTCAGGGGTGAACCTCATGGATGTGTACTGATCACGGTAGATGATAGCCACCGGGAACGGGGTACCAGCAATGAAGACACGGTCCCCCCCGCCCTCCGAGCCAGCCGACTGAAGAGGCCGTCCAGCATAGGTGTGCTCCCGACGGTAGCTGAATATGCCCTCTGTGCCAGCCGGATACACATGTAGCACCTCCCAGTGAATAAGGTGCTGCCTGAAGGTACTGAGGTGTGACTGGGGAATCAGGAAGAGGAATACCGTGTGCTCGGGGTCTGTTGCAAAGTCTCGGTTGGCCTTCTTGAGCATCCGCTCACAGGTGACGGTCTGTCAAAGGGCGGGTTGCCGTATATATAGGCACTGGCCCAGAGGTGACCCCAGCAGGAATCAGACAGTGAATACCTGACTGGGCAGGTCTGGTTGTTACCCACACCGGGGGGGGAGGTCGTCTCCGAAGAGGGAGATGTCAAAGTTGTGTTCCCCGGTCTTGGCCAGTGCAGCGGGCGAGCCCTTCAGGAAAGCCCACTTGGCATGCTCTGAGCGTGCCCACATCCAGTCACAGATCTCACCGGTGCGGACACGTGAGACAGTCTGGGTGAGCGCACTAGCTGCCCCCCCAGGGACCTCCGCCCACATATAGTCTGTGCCAGAGTCAATGATGCGATAGACACGGCCAGTAGGCAGGTGGGTGTAGGTGAGGGACACAAGGTCAGGGGACCCGAAGCCGAGGGATAGCATAACCCGAGAAGACAGTAGAGTGCGGCAGCCGGCCTTATAGTGTGAGTTTGGGAGAACGAAGTGGTCGATGGCTCCGTCCTGGACACAGGCCCCATACAGATGGAATGGCACAGTAGCATCCGTCCTGTGAGACCCAGCCGTGACCATGGTGAAGGCCACCGTACGGGTGTAGTCCACGTCGGTGCAGGCCGACAGGTCCCCGCACATGACACATGTGGCTCCACAGTCACACACGATGCCCCTGTCAACCCGGACGGTGCAGGGACAGCACTGGCCAGAGAACTGAATCCAGAAGCAGCCCACTCCTCGTCGGGCACATACAACGGAACTGACTCTGCACTGCCGTAAACCAGAATACCAGTATAGCCAGCGGGTACCAGAGGGTAGACCACTGTAACTGACCCAAGCTGACCAGACAGTACATCAAGCTCCACAGAAGCATAAGTACCCACAGCATAACCAGAGACATAGCCGGTATCACCGGTAGCCAGTCCATCAGCTGAGAAAAGCTGACCAGCAGAAAGGCCGACGGACCCCCCTGCTGGCGGGGTAAGCTGACTGAGTGACTGACTGACTGACTGCCTGACTGACTGCCGCAGACCCAGAGAATACCCAAACAGTAGTGCCGAGGTACACAGGGCCAGGCTACAGATAACCAGAACAGCAGTCCAGACTGGTGAGGAGCGGTGAGAGGTACGGGGCTCACCCGCCGGAGGCTGGGTTGTTGAGGGCTGGGGCCCGCCCGCTGGTGACTGCCGGTTGACAAGGTGTCGCCAGGTGCGTACGGGAGCCCTGGCACCAACGGCAGGAAGACAAGCCGAGATAGCCAGACCCCAGGTGATAGCATGCCAAAGCACCAGAGCCCGTGGGTGCACCTCCAGCACAGCACCGGAGGCACCACCAGACTGCACCGCATCTGCCGTGCCAGAGAATGCTAGAATGCACAGCAGACTCATGTACATGAAGTGACCCGCCCCATAGGGCCTGCGGCCCGGGCCACCCGGACCCTTGGGCTGGGACGGCGGTGCCGTGCTCACCAGCTGCACAGCTCCAGGGAATTCGGTGTTGGTTGTTGTGATCTGCACGTCGGCTGCCGGCACCGCTGGCTGCTGCGGCTCAACACTGAAGTGCTGCAGAGACATTGCAGGGTCCGAAGGCTGGTGCACGGCAACATGGAGCTGAGCAGGCGTCATCTCACCGTCGGGGCAGTCCCCATCGTCAGGGTCCTGGTACGAGTTGAAGCGGTTGACAGCGTCATAGTACTGCTCCTCCGAGCGGCCACATGAGTCCCAGATAGCCCACTCCGACTCAGTCCACGGCTCCTCACCGTCAACGGCAGAGTGCGGCACAACGGCAGCCGCCTGAGCCGCGGGGAGGTCAAGCGGTGCCTCCCCGAGCTCCAATGAGTAAGAGTATAAGCATGACTCATACACCTCCTCCTCCGGATCGAGGAAAGCCGCATCCAGCTCTGACAGGGTGTCTGCAATAGGCGTGCCCTCGGGGTGGAACCCCGCCACATGCGCACTCTGCACCCCTCCAGGGCAATCACGGCGGAAGTGAGGGCCGCCACAGTCCCAACACTGGACCGTGTGGCGGCCCTGTGCATCCCGTGTCACCCGCAAGGCAGTCGGTGAACCACCGGATGCAGGCTGCCGCTGCCCCTGAGTCCGCGGTGGAGGGGCATGAGGGGAAGGGTGAGAGCCCTTCCTGTGCCCCTTCATGTTTTGTTGTCGATTCTTCCCGCCGCGGGCCGGTCTGGCGCGGGGAGCTGTACCCCTGTCGCCCCCAGACCGGTGAGCACCCTGTCCGGATGCCTGCGGCTGAGCATCCCGAGTCTGTGGCGGGTGCCTGGGCTCGTCACGCCTGCGGCCACCAACAATGCGAGTCTGCGGGATGCCCGCACGGGCCATAAGGGCGGCAGAAGGGGACTCCCCAGAGAGAAGTGAGGCCGCCAACGCGGAGACCCCATCCTTTTTCTTCTTCTCCTTGAGCAGCCGCTTTTCCTCTGTTTTCTGTTGGTGGAAGGCCTTCACAGCCAACGTGAATTGTTGAATGCCGAGAGCCCGCTTCTCCCTGCCCTCGGCCGTCTTAGAACTCCACTCCTGCAGAAGATCCTTATAATACAGAGGGCACATGCGAAGGGTGAGGAGGTCCAAGGCGAACCCCACACCCCACACATCGTCAAGCTCTACACCAGGTCTGAGCTCGGACCGGACAGCGGTGTGGTGCTGCATGAAACCCTTAATATAGGGCTCGGGGTCAACATCCTCCAGCAGCTCAATCGCCGGAGCTGTCTCGAACAGGTAGCCATGGGAAACCCACGGCCTGCGTCGCCTGGCAACGGCCCGGCAGATGACGAGCCATGCACGGCGCCCATCATCCGGAGACACCGTAGCCGACTCCTCAATGAGCCGAAGGCATGATCCACGCACCAATGACGTCAAGATGCGGTAGAGAATACGAGTGGCCTCAGGAAGAACAGTCGCGGTGAGGTCTGTCGGGTGGAATACCGTGGCAAACTGAAGATTGAAGTCGGTTAGCTGGGTTTTTACCGCTTGAGTGAAGCGGTCCAGTGCAATTTCCCGAGGCACTTGGCCTTTGATCTTGTCGATGTCAAAAACCCACTCCGAGGCTTTGATGTGAGTGGGCCGGCACTGGTCACGAACTTGCTGGATAATGCTGGCTCGGTGACCAGGCTCGCGGAGAATAGTCTGGCAGTCTTTAAGGAACTCCCTGACAATCACAGCACCGCCTGTCTCATCACCCGCAAGTGGGCGATTCTTCACAGGTGTAGGGGGCACAGGCTCCTCACACAGGGCCGTCGCTGAAGGGAAGCGCCCTCCGCGTGTCGATCCCAGCCGGAACCGGAGTGGTGAATCCATCAGAAGGATCCACGGCAGCCATGACAACCGTAAGCGAAGCACCGAAGGGATGAAACCCTAACGATAAGGGTGAGCCCCCTTCAAGGAAGGGGCCAAATCCAAGATAAATTCAAAATCTGCTCCGATGCCCACGAAACTCGGTAACACGGCCGGTAATGGCGAAGTAAAAACACCCTCCAAAGGAAAATGTCTGATTCCAAGTAGAACGCAAGGTATAAGCGGTCAAAAACGGCCAAGTCGCCCGCAAGATTCCAAGATCCGCTCAAAGTTCACAAACAAGCGGCAAGCGTGGCAAATTAAGGTAAAATGATACGGGTAAAGACGTATAGAACAGTGAGGGAAAATGCGGAGCGGCGGGGGTGGGCGGAAAGTAGGAGAGTAGGGTCGAGGTCTCCGCGCTTGTCGATCTCCGAGGTCATGGCCTTTTTAACGTGTCGCGAACCACTCAGTACCAAACTCTGCGCAATGCTGCATACCATCGGGGGCCCCAGCGCTCTCTGACCCATCTTCTCCGTACTCTCCTCCGCCACTCGTCGCGCTTACCTCTCCATCCACACAGTCAGCTGTGTCGCGAAAACGCGGCACCCCGCAACATTCTACCTACTCAGCCACGCTCGCCCCTCTACAGCTTTAGCCAGCCATTTAGTGGCTTTGAATCAAAACCACTTTAGGCAAGTGGTGGGCCTACAGCCTACTAGAATGTCCTAGTGACACAGTGAAAACGCTGAACGCCGTAGGGTTTGAGCGAGGCAATCGGGTATCTCAAAAGATAGAAATGAATACACGACTCTCAGGCTATCTAAGCTCTGAGGCCGTCACTAGGCAATCATATCGTGTGTCACAGTCTAAGCTACCGAAGTCGAACTACTGAGTACACCAGGTAGGAAGTCACCGTACTGTCACTGTCACTGTCATACGTCATACGTGGTACTGAACTACTGAATCTCAGCATCACTTAATGTCAGAGTCCAGAGGACCATTTCCCAGCTAACATCTAGCAAGGTGCGGCGCTACTCTGCAAGTGAATTGTGGCTAAGTCTAGGAGGTTCGTTTCACTCAACATGTTGGTCGCGATGTGACCGTGTTTTCACTAAGTGGTGGCGGCGGTCTTCTCGAAGATGTCGAGGGGCATCCAGACGACGAATCAACCAATTCCTGTGCGGTGCCAAAGCCAAAAGTAGCCTGGCACCACCAGAGCGGATGCGTCGATGAGAAGGGGTTGGGGAGGTGGAAGGTGAAAAATGCGGTAAGGGGGCGCGATTGCTCAGCGCATTGGGAATGGCTCGAAAGGAACGATGGTGAGGGGCGAAGTGGGCGTGGCAACATCACCACACACCACTAGATGATGAACAGGTGGGGTGCAAGGCGAGGGCGAAGGGAGTGGAGGGACGAAGTCGAAGGAGTCAAAGCACTCGTTGTTGATGGCGAACGCGATGGACTCGAGTTTGGTGCTTGGTGGGCATGTGGCACGGCTAGGTGGACGGCCTTGCACTATAAATTGCATGGTGCTCTAAAACAAGAGCAGTTTCTTCTACCAAATTAGGCGGCCGTTTTAACTTAGTAACTTGGTACGTTTGACCCTCTCCCGGAGCCGTCGCAAAAAGTTCGGCAAGAAAATGCATAATCGAACTAAATGGAGGTTTTCCGATGTTTGGAGAGTTACTAGGCCTTATTAGGGCAATAATAAGACCCCGTGAGGGAAAATTTTTGAATTTTTTTTTTGGGGTGCTCGCCGGGGGGCAAAAACGCTGTTTTCGGGCCATTTTGAGTGCGAGGGGGCTAGAGGATTTCAGTTAGGTGACCGAATCGCGCGTTTGAACTTCGTGGGACCTTTCAAGGACCATCACGGGCAACTTAGTGGAAGAAATGATGAGAAATTTCAATTTGGGTGCTCGCCGGGGGCCAAAATGGCTGTTTCTGGGGCCTGAGCAGGCCATTTTGAGTGCGCGGGTGCTAGAGGATTTCAGTTAGGTGACCAAATCACGCGTTTGAACTTCGTGGGACCTTTCAAGGACCATCACGGGCAACTTAGTGGAAGAAATGATGAGAAATTTCAATTTGGGTGCTCGCCGGGGGCCAAAATGGCTGTTTCTGGGGCCTGAGCAGGCCATTTTGCGTGCGCGGGGCTAGAGGATTTCAGTTAGGTATCCGAATCGCGCGTTTGAACTTCGTGGGACCTTTCAAGGACCATCACGGGCAACTTAGTGGAAGAAATGATGAGAAATTTCAATTTGGGTGCTCGCCGGGGGCCAAAATGGCTGTTTCTGGGGCCTGAGCAGGCCATTTTGCGTGCGCGGGGCTAGAGGATTTCAGTTAGGTATCTGAAACGCGCGTTTGATTTTCGTGGGACCTTTCAAGGACCATCACGGGCAACTTAGTGGAAGAAATGATGAGAAATTTCAATTTGGGTGCTCGCCGGGGGCCAAAATGGCTGTTTCTGGGGCCTGAGCGCAGGCCATTTTGAGTGCGCGGGTGCTGGAGGATTTCAGTTAGGTGACCGAATCGCGCGTTTGAACTTCGTGGGACCTTTCAAGGACCATCACGGGCAACTTAGTGGAAGAAATGATGAGAAATTTCAATTTGGGTGCTCGCCGGGGGGCAAAATGGCTGTTTCTGGGGCCTGAGCAGGCCATTTTGAGTGCGCGGGTGCTAGAGGATTTCAGTTAGGTATCTGAATCGCGCGTTTGAACTTCGTGGGACCTTTCAAGGACCATCACGGGCAACTTAGTGGAAGAAATGATGAGAAATTTCAATTTGGGTGCTCGCCGGGGGCCAAAATGGCTGTTTCTGGGGCCCGAGCAGGCCATTTTGCGTGCGTGGGGCTAGAGGATTTCAGTTAGGTATCCGAATCGCGCGTTTGAACTTCGTGGGACCTTTCAAGGACCATCACGGGCAACTTAGTGGAAGAAATGATGAGAAATTTCAATTTGGGTGCTCGCCGGGGGCCAAAATGGCTGTTTCTGGGGCCTGAGCAGGCCATTTTGCGTGCGCGGGGCTAGAGGATTTCAGTTAGGTATCTGAACCGCGCGTTTGAACTTCGTGGGACCTTTCAAGGACCATCACGAACCACTTCGTGGAACACTTCGTGGAAGAAATGATGAGAAATTTCAATTTGGGTGCTCGCCGGGGGCCAAAATGGCTGTTTCTGGGGCCCGAGCAGGCCATTTTGCGTGCGCGGGGCTAGAGGATTTTAGTTGGGTATCTGAATCGCGCGTTTGAACTTCGTGGGACCTTTCTTCGCCTGCGCTGCCTTCTTCGCTGCAACCTTGGCTGCCTCCGCTGCTTTCTTGCCCGCCGCATCCTTCTTTGTGGCTGCCTCCTTCGCCGCCGCCTGCTGCCTCGCCATCTTCTCTCGCTTTCCGGCCGCGGCCTTGGCCGCCGCCTTCGCCGCAGCACCTGTTTCCGAGACGGCATCCGCTGGGCCCCCATACACGGGCTTCAGCTCACCTCCAGCATGGCATCTTCCTTCTTCTTGCGGTGATTGAAACTTGCGACCTGCGCGAAAGTCCCCGCCTTGTGCGCCTCGTGAAACCTCCCGCAGGATTCTTGCAGAAGATCCCCTGCGTCCTCCCTTGCCTCCTACGCGATGATGTTCTGCACCCTTTTCCCGCCTTTCGCCGTGAGGCTGCTCACGCGAAACAGCACCAAACGACGCTCTCCTGCCTCCGCCCCCTCCAGATTCCACGGGCCATACACCCAACAAGCCACCCCGTTGTTCGGTTTCCCAGGTTTCACCGCGGGGCCCGCAATCCAGCACTTGTTCGGGTGCTTCTCGTGCGTCACCACCCTCCCAAACGCCATATCCCCCCGAAGACTATTCCGCAGGGACACCTTCTCATGGAGTGTCTAGGCGATCGTGGGCGACGGACACTTAATCGCCTCGCAGTAGATCACCTCCTCATACAATGCTTGAAAGTAGTATTTTATCATCGGCGGATTAGGCAGCAGCGCCCGTGAGTCCACGGGGCAGATTCGCGAGAGCAGAGAGGCCATCTCACGTACCGGAAACGTCACGTTCTCCCGGCGGCTTCGCTCCCACCAAGTCGATGTAAAAGTGCACGGCCCAGCGCGGCCACCCCGTGTGCTTAAACCCCGCCCCGGTATGCACCAACCTCCCATGAAACACCAGCACACTCCTCGCATTTAAGAACATTGTTACAGTACCCCCGCCAACCCCCTGCCCTCATGTGATGGTATTGCCCCGCCTTCACCTTGTGCGACCCAGGGTACACCACAAACTGGTACTCCTCCAAGTACACCATGAGCACTCCGAACTCCCCCTCGTCGTAGGGCCTCCCTTGCCGCTCCGCTCCGCAGTGCGTCATGATGAGGCATGTCCGTGCCATGTTCCCAGACCGCATCTCCAGCTCCCTGCTTTCCACCTCCCCCAGCTTTCCTAGCACATCCCCCCCCCACCGCCTCCACCCGTTTCATCAACCCTGTCTTCTCCTCCACGTTGACAATGAAACGGTGATCGTCCGGTGTGGAGTGAATCTTCACCCCTTTCTCGTAGCACTTCATGAAGTTCTGCTTCACGTTTTTCGTCAGGTACCCTTTGTGAAACTCCTCGTGTACGCTGTCCAGGTCCGCTGCATCTTCCATATGCGCGACGAAAAAACCGGCTTCCTCCAGCTGCACTTGCCAATCTGGAGGGTAAAGCAGGGAAAGCTTGGAAGGTGCAGCAGGAGCCTCGTCCCCAGGCTCCTCTACAGGATGGTCCTGCCTCCATCGCCTCCCCCGCTGCCTCCCCTCCTCCTGCCGCGATCGTCTGCCCTGCTGCCTCCTGTGCTGGCTCCTCTGCTGCCTCCCCTCCTGCTGCCACCATCGCTTTGTTGCCTCCTGTGTTGGCTCTGTGCTGCCTCCCCTCCTCCTGCCTCCATCTGCCCTCCTCCCTGCTGTGCTGCCTTCTGTGCTGCCTCCCCTCCTGCTGCCTCCATCCACTGCCCTGCTGGCTCTTGTGCTTCCTTCTGTGCTTCCTCCCCTCCTGCGGCCGCGATCGCCTGCCCTGCTGCCTCATGTGTTGGCTCCTCTGTTGCCTCCCCTCCTCCTGCCTCCATCGTTTGCCCTGTTGCCTCCCCGGTTGTCTTCTCTGCTGCCTCCCCTCCTGGTGCCACCATCGCCTGCTCTGCTGCCTGTGGTGCTGCCTCCTCCGCTGCCTGCATCGCTGCCTCCATCGCCTGCCCTGCTGCTTCCTGTGCTTCCTCCAGTGCCGATCCCTCCGATGCGGTTGCTTCCCCTTTTCGCGTTTTCCATGCGTGATTCATGACTTTCGCCAGGAACATTATTATGGGGAACACCGGATCTCCTGCATGCTCTTTCGCCTGCGGTGCTGCCTCCTCCGCTGTTTGCAGTGTTGCCTCCTCCGCTGTTTGCAGTGTTGCCTCCTCCGCTGCTGCGTCGATCGCCTCCCCCGCTGCTCACGCCCCTGAAACTTCCTCCATGGGGGTCGTAGCTGGCGCCGATGAGTCGGAGGGCTGCTCGTCAAAAAACGCGGGTTGCTGAGCGTGCAGGCCGTTGAACGGGCCTTTACAGTTGGGCCGATGGCACCAGGCGACATCGCCCAACTCCACCCCGATGCCAACCGCGCAACGGCCGTGAAACCCGCGTTTACAAATTCTGCAGGCGTGGCCCACTTTCGAGCCTTGCGCTGCGCCCTTCCCGCAAAACAGGCGGTGCTCGCGGGTAATGTCCCCGCAGCGCTTGCACTCCCCTTTGTTCTGCGGAGATTCCGTGGCGCAACCCCTCTGAAAAAAGCCCTGACATAGCGTGCACTTCGTCTCCTGCACTTCGACCATCGGTGCCTTTCCATAGTGTGAGCAATCTGGCACCACATATCCTAGGCGAGGGGCGAACAGAGCTTGCTTCCTCCTCTTGGTTGGCGCATCCGCGCCGCTGGCCATTGAAAGCGCTTCTTTTCCACGCTTAGACATTTTTTATCGATCCGTGTTGTGAGTATAAGTAGAAAGAAGATTTTAGTAACTATGTGTTAGTTACAACTGAAAAACTTGTGAGTACTTTCGCCAAACCGTTAGCTAGCAAAGATGTGAAAATGCGCATGCGCTTCACCGGCCGCGAGATCAGTCCAGTCACAGGGAGACTTAGATCTCGCGGCCGGTGACATCTTCTGCGCAATTATACCATAATCTGATGTGTACGAAGAAAATTTTCACCGGCCGCGAGATCAGTCCAGTCACAGGGAGACTTAGATCTCGCGGCCGGTGACATCTTCTGCGCAATTATACCATAATCTGATGTGTATGAAGAAAAATTTCACCGGCCGCGAGATCAGTCCAGTCACAGGGAGACTTAGATCTCGCGGCCGGTGACATCTTCTGCGCAATTATACCATAATCTGATGTGTACGAAGAAAAATTTCACCGGCCGCGAGATCAGTCCAGTCACATCGGAGCTTAGATCTCGCGGCCGGTGATGCGTGTATGCGTGAACTAGACCTGAACGGACATGAACGGATATGGGCGTTGCAGTCAGATACAACACCGTGATTATTGTATTTATCGAAGATCTTCTTTAGTCTTCTGGAGCGGAGGCGGTGCTGACGCTGTCGCTGGCTCCCTGCAGCAAAATTGAACGCTCTCCACGCGGGTATGCACGGCCGCCGTTCTGCCGCACTTCATCCTTTCGCGCTGGGGTATCAATCAGCTTCGCTTGAGATAGATATGAAGCTGCCGCTATGTCTAGCTGATCCCGCAATGCCTCCCTCCGCCGCACTCGCGTTCCCCCCAACTTACACACGTTGACAACGGGCAGGTGCCCTACGATTTTAATTTATTTCCCAGCTTGGGATCAAACCCAACGGTCTCGCTAACGGTTTGTCTGTGGCGCAGCGCATTCTACAAATTGCGGTCGTTTCAGATAGCGTTTTGGTTTGTTTCAGATAGCAGTGCTGGCAAGGACTGCCCTTCACCCTTCGGTGCACTGCACGCTTTTTTTCATGGTTACAGGCGGGTGAGCCAAGATGGTGAAAGGGGGCTGCAGTCTCGGTGGGAATAACACCCACTGAGCTCAGGTTGAACTCCTGACAGCTCCGTCTCGGGCGCACACTCGGCTGGGCACTGCGCAGTCGAGTGTGCGGCCAAGACTCAACGGCATTCGCTGTGCATAGCATTTTGCAACACTTGCGTAAGATAGGTAAGCCCGCAACATATCACACAGCATAGCAGGGCACGGCAGCCGGCTCCGGGAGTGGCGTCCGGAGGTTCGGCAATGCAGAGCACAGAACCGCATATGCATATCACAGCAGGACACAGCATGCGCATAAGCATATCATAGCACTGCACAACGGAGAAATGCATGTTCATAGCATAACAAAGCACAACATTTGCACATGCATAGCAACGCACAGCACAGCACAACACAGCAGGGCATCCGGCTCTAGGAGTAGCATCCGCAGGTCAGGCACTGAATGGCACAAAACAGCATATGCAAATCACAACAAAGCATAGCACGGCATGTTCGTATGCATATCAGCACAGCATAGCATTATCACGGCACAGCACGACACGGCTTTTGCATATGCGATGCACAGCACAGCACAACACAACTTTTGCATATGCGATGCACAGCACAACACAACACAACTTTTGCATATGCGATGCAGCACAGCACAACACAGCACATATACGTGCAGCAAAGGCACAACACAGCTTTATATGCGATGCACGGCACAGCACATACGGCTTTTGCATACGTGCATCGAGCACGACACAGCTTTTGCATATGCGATGCACAGCACAGCACGACACAGCTTTTGCATATGCGATGCACAGCACAACATAGCTTTTGCATATGCGATGCACAGCACAGCACAACACAACTCAACCTTTCCTGCAGGGTGGGCTCTCGTCGATGGGGCAGAAGATGCCCAGCGATTCCGTGTGCGGAAATTAGGTGTGGGCTTGGTCATTACACCCAAGCCCACACCCCCTCCTGCCTTTCCCAGCGCTGCGGTCACCACCTTCTACACAAGCTCCACTGCAGAGTGTCCCGACTGTCCACTGCTGCAAAGTCGGGCGTGCGCCCGAGACTTGGCAGGATGCTCGCATCGCATGGCGCAGGGAAACGAATGATAGGTTAGGATAACATATGCATACGTATGCACAGCAAATCATATATGTATAGCACGCGCACAGCAAAGCATATAGGCATCGCACTCGCACAACACCTTGGCATATATGCATTGCACATGCACAGCGTTGACGCATATATGCATATTACGTGCACAACAAAGCGTGTATGCATATATAGCACATACACAACGAAGAATATATGCATAGCACACGCACAGCACTACATATATGCACAACACAAGATTTGCGTATTTATATCAATACCACAGCAAGGCATATGCATATGTATATCAATATATACCACACAGCAGGGCACCGCAACGGCAAGTGCCAGGTTGTTGCGCGGGGGACACTTGCACACTGTTGTGCACAATTTTGAATCGGGGCGCAGCGCATTCTACAAATTGCGGTCGTTTCAGATAGCGTTTTGGTTTGTTTCAGATAGCAGTGCTGGCAAGGACTGCCCTGCACCCTTCGGTGCACTGCACGCTTTTTTTCATGGTTACAGGCGGGTGAGCCAAGATGGTGAAAGGGGGCTGCAGTCTCGGTGGGAATAACACCCACTGAGCTCAGGTTGAACTCCTGACAGCTCCGTCTCGGGCGCACATCCGACTGTGCACTGCTGCAAAGTCGGGCGTACGCCCGAGACTTGGCAGGATGCTCGCATCGCATGGCGCAGGGAAACGAATGATAGGTTAGGATGACATATGCATACGTATGCACAACAAATCATATATGTATAGCACGCGCACAGCAAAGCATATAGGCATTGCACACGCACAACACCTTGGCATATATGCATTGCACATGCACAGCGTTGACGCATATATGCATATCACGTGCACAACAAAGCGTGTATGCATAGCACATACACAACGAAGAATATATGCATAGCACACGCACAACACTACATATCGATGCACAGCACAACACAACATTTGCGTATTCATATCAATACCACAGCGAGGCATATGCATATGGATATCAATATATACCACACAGCAGGGCACCGCAACGGCAAGTGCCAGGTTGTTGCGCGGGGGACACTTGCACACTGTTGTGCACAATTTTGAATGGAGTGAAAACCCTGAAAATGGCCTGCTCGGGCCCCAAAAACAGCCATTTCGGCCCCCGGCGTGCACCCGAATTAAAATTTCTCATAATTTCTTCCACAGAGTGGTTTGAGAGGGCTGCCAAAAGGTCCCACGAAATGCAAACACGCGATTCGGATAACTAACTGAAATCCTCTAGCACCCGCGCACTCAAAAATGGCTAGATCAGGCCCCAAAAACTGCCATCTGGGCCCTAGCGAGCACCTGAAGAAAAAAGAATCACATCATTTCTTCCACAAAGTGGTTCGTGATGGTCCTTGAAAGGTCCCACGAAGTTCAAACGCGCGATTCGGATACCTAATTCAAATCCTCCAGCTCTACGCACGCAAAATGGCCCGTTCAGGCCCCAGAAACAACCATTTGGGCCCCCGGCGAGCACCCAAATTAGAATTTCTCATCATTTCTTCCACAAAGTGGTTCGTGATCGTCCTTGAAATGTCCCACGAAGTTCAAACGCGCGATTCGGATACCTACTTCAAATCCTCTAGCCCCGCGCACGCAAAATGCCCTGCACAGGCCCCAGATACAACCATTTTGGCCCCCGGCGAGCACCCAAAAAAAAAATTCTCATCATTTCTTCCACAAAGTGGTTCGTGATCGTCCTTGAAAGGTCCCACGAAGTTCAAACGCGCGATTCGGATACCTAATTCAAATCCTCTAGCCCCGCGCACGCAAAATGGCCAGATCAGGCACCCAAAAAGCCTTTTTGGCCCCCGGCGAGCACCCAAAAAAAAAATTCTCATCATTTCTTCCACAAAGTGGTTCGTGATCGTCCTTGAAAGGTCCCACAAAGTTCAAACGCGCGATTCGGATACCTAATTCAAATCCTCTAGCCCCGCGCACGCAAAATGGCCAGATCAGGCCCAAAAACAACCTTTTTGGCCCCCGGCGAGCACCCAAAAAAACAATTCTCATCATTTCTTCCACTAAGTGCCCCGTGATGGTCCTTGAAAGGTCCCACGAAGTTCAAACGCGCGATTCGGATACCTAACTAAAATCCTCTAGCCCCGCGCACTCAAAATGGCCAGATCAGGCCCAAAAACAGCCTTTTTGGCCCCCGGCGAGCACCCAAAAAAGTTTTCTCATCATTTCTTCCACTAAGTGACCCGTGATGGTCCTTGAAAGGTCCCACGAAGTTCAAACACGCGATTCGGACACCGACGGGAAATCCTCTAGCACCCGCGCACTCAAAATGGCCTTTTCAGGCCAAAAACCATCGATTTTGGCCGCCGGCGAGCCGGAAAATATTTTTTTGAAAAAAAAAATTCACTCCGAGTCTTACCATTGACCTTAAAAGGTCACACAACTCCAAAAGGTTGCAAATGTTGCATTATGCATGTGACCACTTTGTGACACTCGAGCTTTTTGCGACTGCTCCCGAACAAACCACTTGTTTTTTTGCAATTCTACCTTCACAGTACGGTTTTGCCCAATATTGCGCACCTTATATGTTTTTTTGTTTTTTCGCGATTTTTTATAGTTTTTTTTCAAAAAAATACAAAAACACCCAAAAAACATTCGGAAGATACCCCAGATATCTTCTGTGCATCTTGTTACCCTCCAGAGATGTCTTTGAGGAAGACATGTCTTCTGGAAATCTGCAACTTGTAGAAGTTCCCATGAACGTCTTAACACCCCTCTTCGGGGCGTCTTCCTCATTTTTTCGACGATCTTCTACGCGTCTTCTAATGTCTACCTAAGGGTGTTAAGACGTTCATGGGAACTTCTACAAGTTGCAGATTTCCAGAAGACATGTCTTCCTCAAAGACATCTCTAAGACAACCAGAAGATGTACAGAAGATATCTGGGGTATCTTCCACAAGCACAGTCAAGAAGACGTCCGGAAGATGTCAAAAAAATGTCTTCCGCGTGTCTTCCGCGCGTGTTCCGCGCGTCTTCCGCGCGTCTTCCGCGCGTCTTCCGCGCCTCTTCTGGGTTCAGGAAGACATATATTCCCCGAAGGTGTCTGGAAGATGTACAGCAGATATCTGGGGTATCTTCCGCAAGCACAGTCAAGAAGACGTCCGGAAGATGTCGGGAGATGTCTTCCGCGTGTCTTCTGAGTGACTTCTGAACGTCTTCTGAGTGTTTGTCTTCAGGATGCCCTCCGCACTACCTTGGCCAAGTGTCCTTTGTATAGGAGATAGAATGGCAAGTAAACGTGCCGCGCATCTCCAAAAGGGGGAAGCGCCCCCAAAGACCAAAATGTCGTCCTTCAAACGAGCGATGCTCACTAAACCCCCCCCCGAATCCGCGGCGGAGGTCTTCCGTCAATCCAAGCCGGAGGTCTTGAAGGGGAAGATGGCAGCGGTGCACGATTGGTTGTCTACGGTGTCGCCATCCCGCGAGCTGGACCATGAGATGACGGCATGGCTCGGGGAATCCGTCTACATTCATGAGCATTCCCCTGCGACAAGGTGCTTGCTTGTCTCCATAACCCACATGCATCTATCATGCACATTTATGCAGTTTGGAATGCATACAACCGAAGATGTGTGGAGCATCTTCTGCGCAACTTCCGGACGTCTTGCACGTGTCTTCTATGAATTCACCATCACAATGTGTTCGCAGGGCTGAAGATCATGAGGACGCGGTTCGTATTTGCGTGCCGCGTCAAAGCAACCGGCCACCTTTCGGCTTAGCCGAGCCCACTAATGTGCTTTTCTCGGTTCAAGAGCTTTTTGGCTATGTGCAAGCAATTTCAGACTTGCATGAACCGGGCTTTAAGGAGCATACGTGGGAGGACATTTTCTCCGATCCATTGGACTTGGCCGATGATCCGGGCACGGTGCACTTTCGACAACATAAGTGGCTGCTTGAGCCTCCCATTGGCGTCAACCTCCAAGGAATGGTGTTGAAGATACGGGATGCAATCGCATCCGGCGAACCATATCATCGTCCTCCGGAGCTTGTGAGTGATGGGGATAGGCGGATGAATCCGCAAAGGCTTACACCTTCACCTCCGGCCCCAATGGATGAAGTTGTGGACATGACCTATACCGAAGTCCATGAGCCCGAGGACCCTCTCCCGGAGAGGCCAACACGAAGGTGCGAACCGGTTGGCACGGCATGCCCGTATCTCCATGAAATATGTATGCCTGCACGCTCCGTCGGAAGTCGTTCCGAAGACGTCCCGAGCGTCTTCTGCGCATCTTCGGGGCGCATTCCGGTCAAGCTTATTCCCGGCGGATGCGTGTGACATGCTTGCGCAGGCGGATGAAAGGCCCCGTAGCACACCGCAACATGCCTCCCACGCCCGTCGAGTTGGCGGGTGAGACGCAAGGAGATGACGGGGCCGCCGTTGGTATCACGTCCAACCGTGACCCCCTCCCCCCGGAGAGGCCAACACGAAGGTGCGAACCGGTTGGCACGGCATGCCCGTATCTCCATGAAAGATGCATGCCTGCTGCACGCTCCGTCGGAAGTCGTTCCGAAGACGTCCCGAGCGTCTTCTGCGCATCTTCGGGGCGCATTCCGGTCAAGCTTATTCCCGGCGGATGCGTGTGACATGCTTGCGCAGGCGGATGAAAGGCCCCGTAGCACACCGCAACATGCCTCCCACGCCCGTCGAGGTGGCGGGTGAGACGCAAGAAGATGACGGGGCCGCCGTTGGTATCACGTCCAACCGTGACCCCCTCCCCCCGGAGATGCCAACACGAAGGTGCGAACCGGTTGGCACGGCATGCCCGTATCTCCATGAAAGATGTATGCCTGCTGCACGCTCCGTCGGAAGTCGTTCCGAAGACGTCCCGAGCGTCTTCTGCGCATCTTCGGGGCTCATTCCGGTCAAGCTTATTCCCGGCGGATGCATGTGACATGCTTGCGCAGGCGGATGAAAGGCCCCGTAGCACACGGCAACATACCTCCCACGCCCGTCGACTTGGCGGGTGAGACGCAAGACGATGACGGGGCCGCCGTTGGTATCACGTCCAACCGTGACCCCCTCCCCCCGGAGATGCCAACACGAAGGTGCGAACCGGTTGGCACGGCATGCCCGTATCTCCATGAAATATGTATGCCTGCTGCACGCTCCGTCGGAAGTCGTTCCGAAGACGTCCCGAGCGTCTTCTGCGCATCTTCGGGGCTCATTCCGGTCAAGCTTATTCCCGGCGGATGCATGTGACATGCTTGCGCAGGCGGATGAAAGGCCCCGTCGCACACCGCAACATACCTCCCACGCCCGTCGAGTTGGCGGGTGAGACGCAAGAAGATGACGGGGCCGCCGTTGGTATCACGTCCAACCGCGGGCCCGGGATGGTGGTGTGTGATTGTGGCGCGTGTCACTCATTCATGCGCTTCGTCACCATGAGGACACGGTCTCGACATAGGACTATGTTCAAACAGATTGTATGCCTTCCGACGCTTCCGGAAGAGGCTGTGGACGACGATGAGCAACATCCCGATCGCGAGGAGTCGGATCAGGTGTGCAACTCCGGGTAGAAAGACTATCATTCTCAGGTAACCCTCGCGGAAGGTACCCGGACGACGTGCAGAAGGTCTTCCGGGTATCATCCGCATGTCTTCATGAGAATGAAGGTACATATCAAAATCGGTTACTACTGATAGGTAATACAGTTGTTCTTCACAATTGGCACGTATGTATCTCTTGCCCATTGAAAGTGATTGTGGTTGACAGGAAGATGCCGATTCCGGTTCCCTTGACGATGCCGATGCCGATGGAAACTTGCCGGACCCGGAAGCCGTTCAAGAAGAGCTCGACGAATTACTCGACCATGTCGACCCGGAACTTGCTAGAAAGGTGACGGAAGAAATCGAAGGAAAATTAAAGTCGTTGGAGAACTTGGCTGATATGGAGGTAACGTTCGCTGTTTGAATATTTTGCTCAGAATTGAAAATTGTATATAGTGTGATGTCTTTTGTACCCGGAACACGCCCGGAAGTTACATAGGACGTCTTCCGTGCGTCTTCCTGACGCCTTCCGTTTTATCCTTCGATGACAGACCGCAGCGACGAGCTCCGAGGATACCCTACTCGACTTATTGGAGTGGAATCTGGATGGCAATATGACTCAAGAATCCTTTGGGCAACTGCTGCACATTTTGAAAACTAATCACCCGGACGTGTTTTCTAATTTGCCCGACTCCTTCAAACAAAGTATTGCTCGGTTTAAGGTCATGGATATCCCACTCCTAGTGGTGGACCTTTGCCCGCATGGGTGCGTGATGTTCGAAAAACAATTCGCGGACTTTGACTTCTGTCCAACGTGCGGGGCATGCCGTTGGGAGGGTCACATACCTTCTGATAGCAGCGTGCTCTTGCCTTGACGCTCCACCCCGGATTTGAGCATCATTGAAACCCGCAAAGGTTCGGGGAGTGGATATACAGGTGGCTTCGATCCTCGCGCCAAATCGCTCAACCCGCGACAAAGGTTTACGAGGCGCTCCAGCTCTATGGCTACTGCCCAGTGGTCTATATTCTTCATGATGCTGGCCACCGGACTCGATCGCGTTTTGACCGCCCGTTTCATTCGGCCAAAGTAGTCCTCGAAGCAAAACATCCATAGCTCACGTGCTGGACCGTACATCATGAGCTGCGGCACGACATGAGTAAGGAGATGCTGCATCATCACCAAATCAACTGGTGACATGTGATCTTCACCAAGCTTTAGGACCACTTTCACTCTCTCAATGAGACCTGGCATTTCCTGGAAAAGGCAAATAGCAGATCTCAAAAGGAAATAGTATGGGTACAATATAGGTGCATGCGGACCTACAATGCCCACGTGGGTACTAAATCAGGGAGACGATCCGCCCCCATCGGGGCGGGGCCCCGGACCAAGATTGCTGCTAAACTAGGCAATGATGCTTTACCTTCAAAAGAATTGTAGGGCTGACAACCTCACGAACGATGGAGCATATCTCCCCAACATAATCCGCGTGCAAAGGCCTTTCCACGAGCCCATCCGGACCAGGCCAGCTCGACAGAACAGGCAAAATTCCTGAAGTCATCGCCGTGATACCCAATGCCGCCTTTAATCTTCGAGGAATGAAATTCTCGTTAGCCTTCAGTTGCATAAGCTTCTGGGGCAGTGGGCCCCATGATTTTGGTGCGCCCAGAACGTCACGTAACCACTCGGTCATGGCAATTCTCGACGGCTTCGACGGTGCCCACGGAGATGGTTTACCTGCAGTGGGCACAAAGCGACAGGTCAAGATTGTGCCCCTACTTGGGGCCCAGCTCCGTACCCGTTGGGGCTAGTGTGGGTCGGGACGGGTCCCACGCGTGGTACCCCTCGACTCTAGCAACTTACCAGCAAGTCGCCGAGCTGCTGTTCGAACACGTGTAGCATTGCGAGGTTGCGGAGGCGCAACAAGCCAGCCCCGATTGACCTTAAACTCTCTTGCAAAATTCCGACAATGCGCTGACCAGTTGCCAACACAAATCGATTTGTGTAAGCGTTGGACCAAGTTGCTCAATATGTGCATCAAGTCCAAAAGGTACATGTATATGACGTTGAAGTACACCAATCTGGAGAACGCGCAAGGAGTTTTCACACCAAACTTCTTGAAACTATCTTGTAACTGCTCTTTGGAAGCACCGTTCTTCGCCATGCCTTTGTGCAACTGCTGTATTTGTCGGACACGTTCATCGGTGTGGAGGTCAGTCTCGGTATCGCCACCTGGGTAAGTAAGTGTACAATCCATAATGAATTGGGGCAGATTGGGGGCGGGCTGTTGGCGGTACGGGGGCGGATTGAGGGCGAAAGAGGGGCGGGGCCAGGGCGGGACTCGGACAGTGCTTAGTAAGCACCAACGCTCCTATCACAAACTTCTCGGTAAACGAGACAGGTACAAGACGGTGGCGGGATGGAGGCCGCACGCCGGACCGACATGGGACCAGCATAGGACCAATCTATATGAGTATGATTGTACATCCAAGAATGGGCGGACCTCGTCGCTTTTGGAACTTCTCCAGAAATATCGTTTTCCCCATCTTGCTTTTCGCAGCCCCAATGCCGTTGATCAGGCACTTCAAGCATCCCATAATGGCAGTCGCAGCCATTCGTCGGGATGCGTCCACAAGGCCAACGTAATCCATGAGTACCGCGTACACCATGCATCGAACTGTAAATGGTTCTTTCTCGATGACGTCGAAAACCGTATGACCAGTGGACCACAGTACCTCTAGCTCATCCACCAGGTGGTCGTAAAAGAGCGAAGTGTCCTTGGGCTTGCCCTCCGCAATCCCATACGTGAACACGTGCTTGTGTCGTTCTTCCCCGGGCATGTTGCCAATTGTGAAGCAAATGGGCATGATGCTGGATAGCTGATCGTTGAACGGGTTGATTCCATCCGCGCAAAGAATAATCCATAGATTCCGGCGGTCCGCGAAGAATCTGGGGAACTTCTGGACCAAAGCTCGGAGAGCAGGAGAATCTGCATTCGCAAGGCCGGGTCCAATGTCATTTCCCCATGGGTCCGGCAATTCGCCCTCAAATGTACCACATACCGAACCAACTATAATATCAAACTAATCGCTGATTGAGCTAGGATGACGAGAGATGGGTCCCACAGGTTTCCCTATACAGGGCGGGATAAGGGACCGATAGGGACGGGAAAGGTACTATGGGACACTCAACAGGGCTGAGCAATTTTACATGATTCGCACCATGTATCCCGGTGACTTTGTCTGGTTGATCGTCAGGAAGCTTGGTCGCATCGAAGCTCCGCACCATCGCGGCATATTCTGGACAGAGGAAGATGTACTCCAGCAGTGATTCCAAAGGCCAGTATCTGAAAATAGATCTTGCTCGACCGTTCGTTCTCACCCCGTCGTGTTCTTTTCCCAACCGATACCTCGAAGTCTTACACTTTGGACATTTGTCGAGCTCGCTGTGTTCACCCTTGTACATGATGCAGCCCTTGATGCACACGTGCACCTCATTGTACGCTCCGTAGAAGGGTTTAAACCGCTTCAATGTCTCGGGGTACGTGCGAGGAAGGACTTGCCGTTCTTCGTTGTTAAGGAGCCTTCCCCGGACGATGTCGAGAATAGATGCAAAGATGGACTGAGTCCCGTTGTGCTCGACCTGCATCTCCAAAAGGTCAAGTAACAGTCCGTTGATCTTGGAAATGTCCTGCAGGGCGCCAACACTTCATCAGTCCATCCGCGCTTGGTACTAGAAGGATGCATGTGTAAAGTCATGGGGCAATATGGGTCCCCATCCGGTACCATACATGGGACCGGGCCGTTCACACAGGTCCCGTATCGGTCCCATGTGGGTACCTAAACTTGCAAGCAGCACTCACTACCGTAACCGTACGAGGCGGTATGTACTGGTCCTAGACCGGTACCACGTCCCGTACCGATAGTTCCCCCACATGTTCCCAATGGGTACCACATCCTGAACACCGCACTCACCACATCGCCTTCGCCATCGGAATCATCCGCAGAGTCGTCGGTAAGCTCTTCGGCATCTTCATCCTCCTCGCCACCGCCTTCCCCGTCGCCGCTGTCGTCTCCGGATGACGATTCGCCATCATCATCACGTAGTTGTTTCCCAAACCCCAAGTCCTCGATGTGTTTCGCCAACGCTTCAAAGTTGGATATCACCTCGGCTTCCCGAGGGGTATGGTCACGATCCGCACCGCCCATCTCATCATCTCGGGGAGA
Organism: Cymbomonas tetramitiformis; assembly: GCA_001247695.2. Classification (NCBI taxonomy): domain Eukaryota; kingdom Viridiplantae; phylum Chlorophyta; class Pyramimonadophyceae; order Pyramimonadales; family Pyramimonadaceae; genus Cymbomonas; species Cymbomonas tetramitiformis. Next base: position 58,264 of record LGRX02033859.1, on the reverse strand, counting down.
TGATCGCTCATTCTCTTCTTCGAACTCCTGTTGCGGAATGAATACACCATATTGTTTGACATGTCGGAGAATTTGACGGCGGCCAAGTTCACGTGTCGTAAGCCCTCGGTGGTGGCATTGATTACACGGACAAATGCCATACTCTGAAACGTAGCGTCCAGGGCGGCTTCCTTGTATGCCCTGTGGAGTCGCCATCTATCGTCACATAGACAAGTGCCAAACCATTTTATCCAGCATGGTGCAGGTAGAACGCCTGCAAAAGGTCGTACACGCTGGGGTGAGTAAGTGTTTAAAGCGAGCAGTACTATACGGGGGCGGGGTCTCGGACCGATAGGAATCACTCAGTCCATAACCGGTCCCGGACCCCGGACCCGTAGGAACCATGCCTTGGACCCCATACGGACCCGTCGGTACCATGCCTTGGACTCCATACGGACCCGTCGGTACCATGCCTTGGACTCCATACGGACCCGTCGGTACCATGCCTGGGACCCCACATGGACCCGTCGGTACCATGCCTTGGACCCCACACGGACCCCACACGGACCCGTTCGGAATCCACCGCAGCAAGACGCCGCAACCCTAATAAACCCTATGGTCCCATAGGTGGAACACAGCCCGCCCCTATGGGGTAAAGTAAAAAAACGCCGGGTCTAGGGCGTGGGTCCGGGTCCATGTGGTCCAAAAATGTCTGACCATGCATGGACCTCGCATGGACTTGCCAAATAACCCGTTGAACCACTGTGGGACCGACGGCATGGACCCGTAATGAAGCCTATGGGACCGACGCACAGGTGTTTTTGCCTTTTTTTGCTTAAAAAAGTGCATTTTGGGGTTACGCGTTACACATGGACCTCACTTGGACCGACCAGTGTTAAAGGCTCGCTCTCACACTGCCCCCATGAGGACCAGCGGGTCCCCGAGATTTTACAAAAAAAAACGCCGGGTCTAGGCGTGGGTCCGGGTCCATGTGGTGCAAAAATGTCTGACCATGCATGGACCTCGCATGGACTTGCGTCGGACCACTGTGGGACCGACGGCATGGACCCGTAATGAAGCCTATGGGACCGACGCACAGTTTCACATTTTTGGGGATTCGAGTCACATGGACCTCACGTGGACCTATCTAAAAAACGTCGGCGAGGCAAGCAGCGGTGTAAAGAATTCCTCGTTGAGAGATAGCGAAAATCGACCCAAAAATCGAAAAAAACAAAATTTGGGCACTAAAAGGGGCAGGTTGATTGCAATATATCCTGCCAAACAAAAAAGCAAAAATGTTTTTTTCCCGTGAGATATCGGCATTTTTGTGCGTGCGATTTTTTCAAATCGAACTAAAGGGGAAAAATCGAAGAACAGGTGCTCTGTGGGAATGCTTTCCTGTTCCAGCGAACGGTGCAATTGACGGACCAGATGAACCCCCCAGTCTTAATCGGACGGTCTCCATGAGTTACTGAAACTCAAAATGGCATGAAGGCGTGGGTGGGCACCCATAACGCCCCTTGTGCACTAGCGGCGTCGTTGGCGGCAATCGCCCATCGTGACACATGCACGGGGAACTGCCAGTAGAACACAAGGGGAATCGCGGGTGCCCATGCCTCCAAGGGGATTCGAACCCCTCACCCTCACGTGAAACGCGTTCGGCTTACCAACATTTGACCACTCGGCCAAGCACCCACGATGATGGAAATTCGCCGCACGGCAGCAATTATATTCATAAAACCGCATGCCCTACCGAGAGCACTCTGAAACGAACTAGAAAAGAAAAAAAGAAATTGAGACCTGCAAATTTGAAATCGCAGCCCATGACAGTCCCATGCGAGTTGACTCGATCGCGTGGACCGACGTTGGACCTCGATGGAACCAATGCTGCCCACCTTGGTACAATGCCTCGCCTGGCGGCGCAGAAAGTCAAAGACCGTTGAATTCTTTGAAGACCTTCGTTCCTCGCACTACCGCCTCACAACCTCAGTCCTCACAGCCTCACGCACAACCTCTGTCCGTCCACGCAGCACAGACATCGATGGGACCTTCACGCAAGACACGCAGCAAAAACGAGAAGAAACTGTCTTCCCGGCAGACGACCCTCCCTCAGTCTGGAAACACCCAGCTAGGGGAGCTCATGCGCCAGTTTGCAGCCCAGCAGCAAGAAATGCAGGGTCTCCTGCAGCAGCTGGCAGCAGGGCTTGCTGGTGCTGCTGCTGTGCCTGCGCAGCACCCGGCCGTCAAGGTGGAAGCGGGTGCTACAGGCAGCACGCCTGGCGATGCGGGGGGGGTCTTCCACACGACAAAGGAAGCCCCCCAGCATCTCGTGAAGTCATTGCAGCGGTCGACAAATTTAGTTTGCGGAAATAATTTAAAAAGTGGAGTATGGGCCCCTGGATGCACCATCTCCACGCTGGAGGAAGAGAGCCTGGACGAAGCCGTTGAGGCGATCAAAACGGCGACGCCAGGCTTCTCGTACGAATGCGTGCGGGAATACATAAAAAACCGACTGACATATATGAAATGTCAGACCACCACCTTGGGGAGGTGGAAGCTAAAGACCACAAAAGAATGCCCGACGGGTTTTTTCCAGCGTTTTGACGGCCCGGCCCGCGGCGTCCGGGTGGCATCGGACGGCACCGGCGAGCTGCCCGGCAAGAAGATCACCGAGACGGTGCTGAATTACTTCGACGCCGGGCAGCCCACGGAGGGGCCCCTCTTTGAAGCCTTCTGGGCACTGGAGGGGGTGCAGTACGTCAAGCCCGCCGACGTGCAGCCCGCCCACTTGGGGAAGCCCGCCGCCGGGCTGGACAAGGATCAAGGGGAGAAGATCCCTGCCCCAGTCGCGCCCGAGAAGCAGGGCAAGGAGAAGAAGAGTTCGTTTGTGTGGCCACTGGTAAGCAAACAAACCTGTTATGTTTTTTTACCCTGGACCCCTTTGTTTTAAGAGGGACGGTACAGGGGCCACGTTTAGCCCTCGTACCGAACCCACGCTGGACCGACCCACAGTGTGGTAGGACCGCTCCAGCTGAACTGCAGTGTGTGAGTGTGGGTACGATGTCGCTGACTGCTATTGGTTTGGGGCTGGGTCGCAGGCGGATGACTCCACACTGGTGCTCGGGTCATTCGTCGCCGTGCACCACATCCGCTCCAAATCCGTTACCCCCTTCCCCGAGGAGTTCGCCTCCTCACTCCTCGACTACGACAACGATCGGTTCGAGTTGTGTTACGGGGTGGTGGAGGGGGTCCCCCGGGGGAGCAGTGTGAATATTGCCAAGGGGGGCAATATCCCCAAGGACGTCGTGGAGGTTTTGCTCAAGTTCGGAGTAAAACCTTCCCCCCACGACGAGAACGACGAGGCCGGGGACCATCACGACCGCATCCTTGCGATGCACGAGTTATCCATCACGAAGTTGCTCGCTCTCCCCTCCAACTCAGAAAAAAAATAAACAAAACAGAACTCCAGCACGACGCCAAGTCGATAATGGAGGCAGGCATCCTGGTGTGGTGAGTAACCCTTCAGTTCACACGTTTTGCCCTCTGTAAACCTGGGCCCGTTTACCTCTGTAAACCTGGGTCCCGCACGGTCCGGTGTTCTGCCCGCACCCCGCCCCCGTATGTCCTGTATGGTCCCACGTGTCGCCCCAACCCCGCCCCAGTATACTCTGTGTACTGTGTTGAGGTGTGGTGTGTCTACGTATGCAGGTTGCCAGTCAGTAACGTCAAGCTCAGCAAAAATGCCTCTAAGGTATTTGCTGGTATGAAGGTGCAGAGCGCCAAGGAAGCTTCCGAACGAAGTACTGCCAGCCACGCCGCCAAGGAGGCCCGCAAAAAGGCGGCAAAGGAGATGCTCGGCAAGGCCAAGAGGAGAGCGGATGGGGGCGACGAAGCCGCGAAAAAGAAGAGGAAAAAGGGCAAGGCAGCTGTAACGGAGGAGGCCGAGCAGGCCGAGCAGGCCGGGGAGGCCGGGGAGGTGGTGGAGGACATGGAGGCGTCCGGGGATGGCGGGGTTGGTGATGAGAATGTTGATGGGCCCTCGGATGGGAATGGAGAGGAGGAGACGTCCGACGAAGATGCGCAAGACGAGGAGGGGGCACAGGCAGGGAAAGATAGTGGTGACGAAGAATAGCAATCATTTTGTGTAGAACTGCCGTACTGCTTTTGCCGTCCTGACCACTTCACTTGTAAATATTGTTTATAATTGCATTGTATACTAAAATAATCATATGGACCCGCTGAATAACCATATGGACCCACATAATAATCGCATGGACCCGCTTGATGATCACATGGACCCGTTTTACAATCGCATGGACCCGCTTAATACCCACACGGACCCGCGAATAATCGTATGGACCCACAAAATAATCACACGGACCCTCTGAATAACCATATGGACCCACATAATAATCGCATGGACCCGCTTGCAGAGCACATGGACCCGTTTTACAATCGCATGGACCCGCTTAATACCCAAACGAACCCGCCGAATAATCGTATGGACCAACAAAATAATCACATGGACCCGCTGAATAACCATATGGACCCACATAATAATCGCATGGACCCGCTTGCTGATCACATGGACCCGTTTTACAATCGCATGGACCCGCTTAATACCCACACGGACCCGCGAATAATCGTATGGACCCACAAAATAATCACACGGACCCTCTGAATAACCATATGGACCCACATAATAATCGCATGGACCCGCTTGCAGAGCACATGGACCCGTTTTACAATCGCATGGACCCGCTTAATACCCGCACGGACCCGCCGAATAATCGTATGGACCCACAAAATGATCACATGGACCCGCTGAATAACCGTATGGACCCACATCATAATCGAATGGACCCGCTTGCAGAGCACATGGACCCGTTTTACAATCGCATGGACCCGCTTAATACCCACATGGACCCGCCGAAGAATCATATGGACCAACAAAATAATCATATGGACCCGCTGAATAACCGTATGGACCCACAAAATAATCGTATGGACCCACAAAATAATCACATGGACCCGCTAAATAACCGTATGGACCCGCTTGCAGAGCACATGGACCCGTTTTACAAACGCATGGACCCGCTTAATACCCACATGGACCCGCCGAAGAATCGTATGGACCCACAAAATAATCACATGGACCCGCAGAATAATCGCATAGACCCACATACTAATCACATGGACCCGCTTAATGCCCACGTGGACCCGCCGGATAATCATACGGACCCGCTTAATACTCACACGGACCCGCTAGATCATCGCTTGGACCCGCCTAAATACCACATGGACCTGCCGGGTAATCATATGAACCCATCGAGCGAGGGGTCCATGCTGGGTCCATGTGATGCATTCCCTACGGGTCCATGCGAGGTCCATGCGTCGCATGGACCCGTAGGAATGTCTGACCATCGGACCCATGTGGCCCTCACCGGTCCATGTGGGGTCCATGTGATGATAACTGAGTGGTCCCCGTGAAGTCCATGTGATTGTACCTACTGGTCCATGCGGGGTCCATGTGGGGTCCATGCGTCGCATGGACCCGTAGGAATGTCTGACCATCGGACCCATGTGGCCCTCACCGGTCCATGTGGGGTCCACATGCTACGTACACACTAAGAGGTATCACATGGACCCCACATGGACCCGTAGGGAGGGTCCATGTGAGGTCCATGTGACTGAAAACCGTATGGACCCCACATGGACCTTCAGTGGACCCCATATGGACCCCTAGGGAGAAATGTCTGACCATTTGGGGCATGCGAGGTCCATTCCAAGTCCACGGGGGTCCACGTGAGGTCCATGCGGGGTCCATGTGATTTGTGAATCACATGGACCCGTCCCTATTTGGTAGGGTTTGCAGTGTATTTTTTAGAACCTTGATTAGCGAACATTTTGAATTTTTGGTTTTTTCTTGTCTAACGCTCGAGGACCGCGACTGTTAAATTTCCGGCATGGCCTCTACGCCGTATCAGCTGATGGCTCCAGCAAGATTGAGAGCGCACCCAGCTGGTGCATCTAAGAGGCAGCTACAATTTGATCAACTGGTGCCTACACCAGTCGCCGCGGTTTCACAGCAATCAGCGCTTGAGAAGAAGTTTGATTCTGAGTCAGCGGCTTTCCTTGATGATCAGCAGAAGATTGAAGCGCTAGTAAGGGGCGTTAAATCTAAGCTGTGTGGCAAAGGGGACGCCATCGACGAATGGAGGTTTTGTGGTGACGAGTCTATTGCTCGCTCGCTACTTGACTCCCTCGTTGAGGAGCTTACCTCGCGTCTCACAAGGTTTAACGTCCTTTACGCGCATGCTTTCCGTCTGGACGACGTTACCGTCACAGTGATGCCCAACGCAAACAAACTTCTAAAGGACTTGTTGGAGTACAGTAATCACTCACTTTTAAGAAAACCTGACGTTAAGAAAGCAGCCAGCGTTTGGGGGGGGGGGGGTACCCAACTCGATGAGTACGGCTGGCTGGCTTTTTCGGCTAAGAAAATTCCCGAAATAAGCAACCTTCGTGCTGGCGCTGCAGGCAATTTTTCCTGAAATTATGGCCGTTTTAAGCGTTTATCAATGAAAATTTAAGAAAATAGCTGGCTAATTGAAAGGAAATGGCTTAGGGGACGAGGCGGGCTACGATGAGCAAGATCTTCAGGAGCCGTACTCCTCCCTTTCACTAGGGAGAGCTCATTTTGGCAGCTTCGGGGTGGGTGGTGTCGATCGTGACACCACGCCAACCCCACCGGTCGATGCCCGCGTGGACTCTGTCGCTGCCACTGAGACACCGCTTGATCTTTCGTCGTTGTACCGTGCGGACCCGAGCATCACATGCTCACCGTGTGACCCACAGCCTGCGTCTACCCAGTCGCATCTCGACGCAAGTGTGGTGTTAGACGGGACCGCTCAGACGTTGGATCCCGCCGCGCCGTTCTCGAGTGACACACCGGGCGATGACAAGCATGGAGACACCTGTATGCACCCCGTGTCAGCGCTCTTCGCACACGAGACACCCCTGGAGCCTGGCTCCGGGTTGTTCGCTGACATGGTGTTGGCAGGTGATCTTCGGTTCCAATCAATGACTGAACAACATCTCAGTGAGACCCGGGAGTCGCAAGGGGCTTGGGGGCCGAGGTCTGGGAGCTCACAGCTGGAGTCTGTGGCTGGACCGGAGCCCGGCCCTTTCGAGGAGCTTCGGCGTGGCCTTCGCGGCACTCCTCCCGGCCTCACCGACAGGGAGCAGTACCACTGGGACAGGCTGTGCTGTGAGGATCACACCCAGCCCACCCAGTGGTACGACACCCTGCCGGCTTCGGTCGCAACGACATCGAGGGAACCACGAGCACCACCTCCGGTAGTGCCCTTCCCTCCCAGCTCTGGTGCCTATTCTACGAAAGGTGGGTTTGCACACCGTAAGGACCCCTTACGGTGGGTTACCCAACCCTAAGTAGAACGATTATTTCAGCCCCTAAACTGACCCCCCTGGTTATGTTCATGGTGGCAGGATGACTTTAGACACTCCCAAGAGGCATCCGCGAAGAATTATATCGGATGTATCCGGGTTTGTTAACCTGAAAACCCAAACCCAAACCCAAACCGGCAAACCAATTATCGCATATAAATCGTGTCATATAGCGTAAAAAACCGTCATACCACCCTCACTTCGCGTGACATTTTAAGGGCCGAGATGGCCTCGAATGAAAAGTTTGACAAGACACTGCAGAAAGAGCAGCTCGAGAACTTGACAACATGGGTCTCCAAATTTCCAAAGGGCCATCGAGGGAGGCCACATATCTACCAATATATAAAATTATGTGGTAACCCACCGTAAGCATATATGATCGGAACCCGCTACACCCCCACTTCGCGAGCGCATTACACACATGGGGTACATCGCATCCATCCATAGTATGTTCCTCAGCTTTCATTCAACTCATAAACTGTCTGAAAATCGATAGGTTTGACACCGTAGACCTCATAACGCCACCACTAGAGGCCGTCGAAAATTTCTCTTACGGCGGGTTAACCCACCGTAAGATTAGTAGAATAGGCACTGGCCCGTGCTCTGTCAAAACAAACACACAGTGAAGCACTACAAGCGTGGTGCTGCGCTCGCATATGTCAACCGTGAAACTGTGTGGTTGTTTTCACAGCTGATTTGAAACCCGTGGAAGTTGGTTCGCTTCCTGATGATTTATTAGGTGTATCAACTGTAAGCGGATTAACCACTTAAGTGATAACTTGTCAGAACCTATGATATATTTGGGCATATGGCTGTGCACTAAGAGCATATCAAAGTGATATCTCTAGATTCCAAATATATCAGGACACGGCTTGATAATAATCTAAGCAGTTCAACACAACACAATGTGTGTGTGTGTGTGTGTGTCCACAACAACCTCTGTCAGTTCAATATGTAGGTACTGATATGAGAATGTACATGCTTATTGTGCTGATCATTTCTGAATCAATTGTCGCAATGCAGTGTGGTTGTTGTTCTTGCTCCAGCGATGATATGTGAGACGTGTGGACAATGCTCAGCAGTGACCAGCTGCTATCTGAGCATTGTATGATGCCTTCGGGTCTGGAGATTTCTCCATCCAGCCCTACAGCATGTTGGTTGATTCTGTCCCCATCTATCGCCATCACTTGACATCCAGCTGCTATCGTGATCAAGCTGGATGATACTATGTATCATGTGTTGATATGATTATTGAGCATTGCACTTTCGAGTCAGTGCATTGTCAACTTTACATAGTAGTATCAGTGATTATTTATTACACTTGTGAATCAGTGTAATGTCATATATTTAATGATACATAAGTGATGCATAAGTATAGTGACTTGTTTAAGCAGTGACTTATGTTCATGTACTTGCTGATTGAGTACATGTGAGTGTGTGTGGAATTGTTCACTATGCACACTTGTATACAGGTGATTACTGGTATTACACTATACCAAGATGATTTATCATGTAGGATGATCGGTATACCAAGTACTGAATAAATCTAACATGATATATATCAGCTTAGTGATGATTGTAATCCTGCATATTCTCATCTTACAGTGATGAGTTGCTTGGTTTATTTCACATATAGTTCCGGTGAGCATTCCATTCAGTGATCCACCATAGAACGAACATACTCATCCCAAATCCTTCGTCAGAGTATGTCGAGCTAATTATGGTGTTAAGACCACCTTCAGGCACCTTACACTACATGGGTTCCAATATAGCTTACATGCACAGCAGTATGCGTTGTGCAATGTATGATCCATTGTGATGTGATGCTATATGTCCCAGTTGCTATCGTGATCAAACTGGTTTGTACATTACAGCTGTTATCGTGATCAAGCTGTATAAATAATGCATGCACATGTCACGCACAGTGATGCAGTCGCTCAGTATAATAATGTACATGTGATGTAATGTACATCTGCTGCATGCACTCAGTATATACTCAATGATGGTGTATACTGCAAGTATATGTGTGTGTGTGTGTGGTGCTGCAAGCATTATATAATCTCCACACACTCAATAATGCACACTATGATGTTGCTGCAGAGTATTCAATTATCTGTCATGTTGAGCGTGTATGTGTGTGCAAGCTTCTCACACAGCATGTATGCAGTACAGACTCGTGATTGCAGGTGTGCATACGAATCTGACAGTGAATGAATTATAATAATAACTCGGCAAGAATCAGAGATTTGTACGGCATGCTGCAATATACTGTCATCGTGCGTCATCATTCATGATAATCCCATTAAGTATACACATATTCTGTCAAAGATATCATGACATGCGCAGATGATGCATAAGTGATTATTGCAACTATTGACGGTATTTTGATGACATTTTGCAAACTGATATCGTCATCAAAAATTGCAAAGTAATTGTCTATTACCCAAAGTTGGGGGAACCCAACTTAAAAGGGGTTTAAGTAATGTAAACCCAACTTAATTCCGATGGCGCTATCGAGAGTTGTAGGTACCGGATGCTATATTTTATTAGCTCAAAATGACGGCGAAAATGTCCTCTTTCGCACACGTATATGCATGATTAAGCGCGCTGACGGGGTACATCCCCTCGTCGGACACCACCGACTGCGGAGCGGAGGGCGGTGCCGGCGGTGGCGGCACGTCCAGAGCGTCGGCACGGACTTCGTCATGAATCTTGAAGTTGTGAATGTTCGTAGCACCACCAACCGCGCAAACCCCGAGGCGGATGTCAGCGGGCTGGCGGTACCCCAGGTACTCGTCGATGGTGTCGGGCACTCGCTCCTCGGCGACAGCGAAGGAGAAGGCGGAGGCGGTGTCGTAGAGCTCCGGCTTGCCGTCCGCAATGTAGCAGACGGCGTCGAAACGGGCGGCGTCGTCGTCGCCCACGGCGTTCTGGAACATCATGGCGAGCACGTCGTTCTCGCTGTCCGCAATGCTAAAACCGTGTGCTCCAACATGTCCGCGTGGCCCGCCGTTCGGGCAGTCCCGATGCCATGAGTGCAGCCCTGCTTTACGTTTCGTTGGATATAAGTCCGTCTATCGCGTAGAACGCCCTTCTTTTTTCAGCCTAACAGGTGACGCGGATTGATTCTATAAAAAATCCCCAACATAGAAGGTGGACACGTTCACATGAATTTTTAGAATACTCATTTTAAAAAAGTTTACGTGTTGCCGAATTTGGAATACGGGTCTCAGTTGCAAGAAGTTGACCGCCTTCGCTGGTGGCACGAGGGCCACCGTGCAAGCTCTGAATTTCCCCTTTGAGGCTCCAACAATTATGGTGGACTCTACATTGCATGCCTGAACGGCAAACTTTGTGTCACGCTTTTTCGACCTTACGGCAAGGGTTTTACGTTTTCTTTGGAAGGGAGCAGCGCGTCCAGAGAGGAATTCTCTGGCGGAACTTTCGCGTTCTCGGATTTAATCACCCGTGCTCCCCCCTCTAACTCTTGTGTGCTTTAATGTCTGCAGATGAGCCTGGTGAGTTCGAAAAAAACTCCCGAGAACATATGGCAAAGGAATATTTTTCCCCGCGGGTTGGTCTCAGCTGTTAAGCAACTGCCTTTTCCAATTCACGATGAGTGATAATATTCGTTTTTCGCAGGCTACAAAAGATGAGCCTCGGCGCAGCGAAATTCGTTCTGAGAGTGCAGCAAGCTCGCTGCAGCCTGCGAGTCTCATATTTTTACTTTAGTCTGGCTTCCTTATGGCAAAGGCTTGCACGTCTGTGCATACTTTTGTACAATTTTCGTCCTGAATTCATACGGTACTTTTGGGGCTGCAGTCTGGGTGTTGGGGTGAACCCCACTCAGCTTGGGTTGAATTCCCAACAGTCCGGGGGGGGGGGGATGCAAGTGCCGCAGGTGTAGAGCGAAGAGCCTCCTCTTGTGGAAGGAGTTGAAACGGGTCGCATCACCATACTGGAAGGGAATACCCCAACCTGTTTGCTGCACGTTTCATAGGGAACTAGAGTGAACCCTGACTGCGTGTTGCAGGAATCAACACGCAGTCAGGGAACGATGAGCTCGGGAAGGTGTGCATAAGAAAAGCGATATTTTCCGGGTCTGTAGTCTGAGTATTGGGGCTCACGCCGCTCAGCTTGGGTTAAAATCCCAACAGTTCCTGGGATTGCCGGAACCGGCGGCAACCGTACGGGGTGACATCGCCGTCGGTTCCGTCCGTAGGCACCAGCACAGAGATGCCCCGTTAAAGCACTCTTTAGATAGATAAATAGTCACGCATATGACCTGTATATTTTGTATAGTGTTCGCTTTGTGTTTGAGGGAGGCACTTTCGAGTGCATAGTACAGGTCTGAGCATCCGTTGGATGGGCTGCCTGTTCACTGTATTCATGAAAACGGTCGGGATCAACGACATCTAGTTGTAGCAGGCTGCCTTACGTTTAAGAGCTCAAAAGGCATAGAAACTAGTTGTATTATATGCAATCTTATTGTAGAACTAGGCTTGGATAGTTTACTTTGTTGGTATTATTATTGTCATTTTCTTTCTTCACGTGTTTAACGAATAACATATCGCGTGTTCCGATTTGAGGTTTCAACACTCCTAGGACTTTTTGTCGAACCTAACGCTTTTGTATATACATATATAATAACGTTTGCACTCATATATCACCAGTTAGTACGGTTCCCACACGCTAAGGTTGCCAGCGCGTTGAAACCCTATGTCAGAAGTCCTATCCCCCCCTGAGTTTTACATGTGTTGCACACCAAATGCATTCGAATGAACCAAAATGGACCTCACCATCGTTTTCGGAGACATCGAAATAGGTAATATTGATATTGGTATCGATGGCATACATCGGATAATTCTCCGAATGAAACCCAAACCCCTAGATGGTCATTTCGACCCCCCCCTGGGTGCCATGTGTTCTCCGAGAATGCTGCCGCCCAGGAGTACGTGCGCCTGGGGGAGATGCGGAAGATGCTCAAGTCGGTCGACACCAGGCGGCAGGGCCACGAGGCGCTCGATGCAGACGCAAAGCGCAGGCCACCACCGCCCGATGACATGGCTCGTTTACGGCTCACTAAGCGTGCCCCTGCGCAGCCACCTGTCCCCGCCGCTGTGGCAGGACCATCTCGGGCTGTGGCAGTACCGTCCCAGGCTGTAGCAGGCCCATCTCGAGCTGCCGCTGTGCCATCTCAGGCTGCCGCTGGCCCGTCTCGTGCCAGGTCCGCCAGTGGCTCGCCGCCGCGCTCGTCACGCACCAGCGCCTTCCAAGCCTTCATGCATGGGCCTACTCCATCGCCGGCATCCAGCGATGGTGGGCCCGTGGAGGATTCTCATGCGCCGTCATCTCAACTCGTTTGCGCCGCTGCCGCTCGTCCTTCTCAAGGGGAATCGCCCCCTGCATCGCCTGCTGCGAGCGACGCTGGCACATGGGCAGACCCGCGTGATGCCCGGCCATGTTCCTCGGGAGGCGCACCTTCTTCGCCTCCGAGTCCGCCACGGGCGCGTCAGCTGTCTCAGTCCCCTACAAGGCCTCCATCTCCGGCGGGGTCGGATTGGGATGCCGTGCGGATGGCCACCTCATCCGTCAGTTCGGTGGGCAGGTTTCTGACCGTGGCAGAGGTGCGCAACTTGAGGGAACGCCGCAACCTCACCGTCTTCATGGTGAAGTTTGCCGTGGCACATGCGAACCGCTGCCGGGACCAGCGGATCGTGTATGAGCTGGGCGTGTGCAACCAGGAGCGAGGTCTCAGGCTGCGGGACCATCCGGGCATCACCAGCGCAGTCGCCAGGAAGCACGACAAGACAATCGCTTGCGGGCAGCGGGGCTGGCGCCTCCCTCTTGGGGGACAGACAACGTCTGCCAACCTGCTGGAGGCCATCATGTCAGCCTATGCTGATCTGTCGCATCGTGGCTCAGGACACACGCGCGACGGAGGTTATGCGAGGAACATCGAGTTCACGCTGTGCAAGTACGTGGAGCTTGGGTCGGCGCACGTGCTGCGCTGCATGGCGCACCCAAACGCCACGCCAGTGCATTACATTTTCATGGATGATCAGCGGTGTCTGTCTTGGCGGACGGAGTTCACGAACGATTACCTTGGGCAGGACGACCGGAAGTTCACATGCATGCAGTGGGGTTACGCGGAATCGGCCGTGCCCTGGTTGCAGACGGCCCTGCGCGTCTTGGAGGCGCGCCTTCTCTCGCCACAGCCGCCCGACCGTGAGGCTCGTCTGGCCGTGAGGCCGGAGCACGTGGATACGAGCTGGTCAATGAATGTGGACGAGGTTCGCGACCCCCCTGCGCGTCGTCAATGGCCGCCTTCCCCCGGGACGTTCGAGCATCAGCCGACCGTAGGTGGTGCTGCGCATGCGCCTGCTCCTTCCGTTGACCGCCATGGGGCTGCTACCCATGTCGTCCACGCGCCGCGGACGTCCAGGATCCCGGCCAGCCACGTCTCACGGCGTCCTCCTTCTCCAGCTCTCTCAAATTGGAGTGAGGCTACGCAAGCGTTCCAGCACTATACAGACGAACGGCGTGAGGCGCAGCGCGGGCAAGCGCATTTTCAACAGGGCTCCCCGGGCACAGCGGGCGGGCAGCCCTGATGCACAACCGACGCTGTGGCCGTGGGCTGCCTGCACGGGCAGTCCACTTGCGGCCGGGAGTCCTGCGAGCGTGTGTTTCGCTTGCAGGCAGTGCAGTGATTTGGTGGTGGTTGGTACGAGGTACCGTGCCCATGGTCGCCGTCTGGGCGATGTGGGAAGCGATATCGTGGCACTTGACATGGTGCCCTTTTCGCATTTGGTGGGGGCGCTTTGTGGCCTCGTTTTTGAACTGGCTGCCGGTGTGGTGGTCGACTGCTCGACGTTATCCCCGTCGTGCATACTATGACGTTTGGGTCTTATGGGCCCTCGCCTGCGTTTGGTACGTTGGGTTGCTTGTCGTGCGCACCACGGGCATCTATGCTGGCATGCACCATGTTCATGCCGAAGGTTGGATGGTCGTGCCCCTACGCGCTGTGGTCATTTCCTTGACGTGCTGGTCGCAGTGTGCGGCCGCCCTCCTGATCGCAGTCCTTGCTTGGCTTTGGGTTTGTGCCAGCGTCTTCGCGGAGGATGTGGCGTGCCAAGCCCCTCATGTCCCAGACGATCCTTTGGACGCGCATCACATTCGACGTGGCCGTGGATGGGGTGTTCCGTCCTTACGTTGGTCTCAAGTTTTCTTGTTGGGCCGCGTGCGCCTGCCCGCTTAGCCGGCCAGGTTGAACAAACCTCGCTTTGCGGCGCGCTGGGCGCAGCTTCGGCGCAACCTTCGGCTTCATTGCATCGCGCAGGCCGCCTACGTCGCGCTGGTCCTTGCGGTCGTGGTCTTCACCGCCGCTGGTGGGAGTACTCGCTTGGCGCACGGGGGGTGGAGAGTATTGGCGTGCTTCTTCGCTTCGAACTCGACAGCAGCCGCAGTGCGTTTCAACAGAATTGTACGATTTTTTCTGCTTTTGTGCGGGGTTTTGTGGGTCGCTGGCAAGCTGGCTGAGAGCGTGCCCATGCACAATGCCATGTCGCCCGCGCGCAGTGCTTGGGGTGCATCCCCCTGCACTTCATGGGAGGCCCAGCAGTCCTCGAGGCAATGGGAGCCGGGCTGGGAAGCCAACATCGCGGAGCAGGATGAGGTCTTGCCGTACACCGTGCTGGACGAGCTTCAACCTCTAGGTGACACGACAGTGACCAAGGACGAGGCAGCGTGGCTCGACACTGAGCTCAATGCCACGTTTGGAGGACATCCTGACTTCAAGGAGGAGCACTGGGAGGAAATGCGAAATGTTCTTCGCAGGTGCAAGGCCACGTTTGCCAACAGTCCTCACGATCTTACAGGCTACAAGGGCAAGGCGGAGCACAACACGTTCTCTATTCCTTTTATAGACGAATCCAAGGCCGCCTACCAGAGGCCCAGGAAGTACAGCCCGGGCGAGCAGGAAATCATCGATATCTACTGCAAGGAACTCCTGGAGTATGGCTTCATAGAGCCTGCAGCCAAGCATTGCAGGCATGCGAGCAACGTCGTCGTGGCTGGCAAGAAGGATCATGAGACCGGCCTTTGGACGGAAAAAAGGTTATCGAGGAATAGAAAAGTGCAAAATGGGGAATAGAAATTTCAATCTGTTTTTGGGGAATAGATTATATGTCACATGTAACCATGCTTAATTCAATCGAGCGCCAAAAAAAAAAAATACAAGCAGTTTGACGAGCACACTCCCCAACACTTCGCAGCCATGGAGGACCAGGAGGAGGAAAATTTGCAGTTCACTAGCCCCGGGAAGGATGGTCGAGAAGTTTATGAGGATTCCGATCCCGAGGATGAAATTGAGGAGCTCTGTAGGCGCAAGCGGACACGGACGCACGAGCGTAAAGAGTGGGTGGCCTTGCTAAGTGCTTCATCTTTCGATAGGTGTATGGAAAGAATTAAGGAGGCGTGTTCTGAAGGCTTCTCCAAGGCGGACAAACCTCACACAGCTAGGAAAACGGGCAATATTACACACAAGTTTAAGTGCTCGTTGTACAAGTCCAGCGGTTGTCAAGCGTTTTTCAAAATCATACAAAAGTCGAGCGAGTGTTGTGACTTGTTCCAGAGTGGAGAACACGATCACGCGGGATTCTTCAACAAAGGCTTGAACCCTCGAGTAAAAACCTATTTGGACACGCACTTGAAGATGGGCAAGGGGCCAAAGTCGGTGTTCCTAGAAATGAAGGACGACCTCAGCCACCCGACAGTACCGTCTTACAAAACAATCTGCAATTATGCCTACAACAATAAGTACCGAATTTGGGAAACTGAAGATATTAAAACCTACGGTAACTATATGCACGAGTGCGTGACAGCTAACTTGTTCGCCATCCCCATCACGGACCTCGACACCCCCGGGGTGTTGTGCATGTTTGACGGCCAAGTTCTTCTTCAAGACGGAAGCTACGCCGTTGTTCCTGCGTACAAGGATAACTCACGCAACAACTTACCTCCCTTGATTTTCCAAGCAACTTCTTGCTTGGAAATCATGGTAGCTTGGCGGCAGGACAAGTGGAGGGAGGACCCAGCCGTTTGTGAACGGCGCCTACAGCAAGAATTTGAAAAACTCTTGGCGTCAGACGGTTGTTCCCACTTCCTGGAGCTCGCGTCCAATCTTTTGGCATGTCACGGGTGGAGTACCAAAAAGTCGCAATTCTACAAGGGCAAGCTAAACCTTCGGGCGCTTTTACGCAACTACCAGCAACTTGTTGAGGACTACCAACTTCAACAAAAACGAAAACGCTGGACCGTGATCTACACCACTTGGGAACTACTTCAAGTGTTGTCCACTAGCGACCACCGCTCTCGGGACGACACCTACAAGACCAACTGGAACGGCTTTCCCGTTGAGTTCGGCGGTACTTGCTGGTTGGATAAACGTTTCAGAATGGGCTACATGGCCTTGAAGTCCCACGAGGACGCCTTCGCCTCTGAGCTCGTGGACTTTCTCGTCCTTCGGGCGATACGCATTTCCTTTGGCGTTTTGTGGCAACCCAAGCTTCACACCCTTGACCACTCCCTAGCGTTTTACAACGCAAACTTGTCCCTACCCAAAACCGCTCAGGTCGTCTTCAATCACCTAGAGCGGGGAGACCGTGTTGACGAAACCATTAACGACGAAATCATAATGGTGGAGGACGTCAAACAAGGCATATGTTGGGCACACTGCAAGATGAAACTCAACGAAAAGTCTAGCATGTTTAACGACGCTAATAACGTCGAGAGCTTCAAGACGGGTGTTACCGGTGTTCACCGTATCACCCTCACTTCTGTGCGCACCGAAGCCTTCAAGTTGTTGATGTTGTCCTTCGAGGAGGAGGAGGAGTACATCTGCTCGTGGTTCGTGGACTTTTGGTGGGGCCAATGGAGTGGTTGGGTTCTAGGGACGATGCCTCCTGGCAAACCTTCCACGCAAAATAGCCCCGAGTCCAACAATCGGTGGGCAAAGGCAGCTCTGTGCAACGGCAAACAGCTACAACTGGCTCGGTTTCATAAAAGTGCTATGCAATATGTTCGCAACGAAACTATTTTCGAGCGCGAACATCCTTTGCCTACTAGTCCAATTGTGCGACACGATATGTGGCGGGAGGCCCTACTCATGGTGGAAAGCAACGTCATGGAACTTATGACCAAGGCGACCCGCTTACCCCACCTACCTGACGAGGAGACCATGGTGTTCGTGTTGCCTACAATGAAGACCTTCAACAGTCTGAAATCGGTCACCATCGCGGACAAACGGAAAGAAATACTTGTTATGGCCGCTGAGTTCCTATCAATTATCCGTGATCCCGTGAACCCCCCCGCCAATGTGACGACGTTCAACGAGTTCGTCTCCCTATATGCCTCCTTCGTCCTTGTGCAGGCTTCAACAACCCCGACTGAGTATGTGCACTACACGTGCAACTGCCCTGAGTTCTACGAAAGTGGTGTGTGCGCGGACGTGGTGGCAGTGGGGTTATTCAAAGGAAAGTTCAAAGCACCTTTGGAAAAACAGCTCGACTTGATCGGTCGGATTCCCAAAGCTGGCCGACCAATGAAACCTACTTCTGCACTTCGGCGACAACCCCTTGGCAAGATCACCGGCAAGTTGAAGAGGCTAGCGGGGAAAAAAGCAAGTGACGCTATTGAGGAGGACGCAATGGACCGTGAGGTCATGAGCTCCCAAACCGTCTCGCACTCCTTGAAGTGCGAAATATGCATTAAGGCGACTTATGCAAGCAAAATGCTGGTGTGCGATGGTTGTGACAAAGGGTTCCACATGCATTGTATGATTCCTCCTCTCACACGAGTTCCAGATGGCTTGTTCATGTGCACAATTTGCTTGTACCCGTAGACACATGCAAACATATAATCAATAGCGAATGAACATGTATTAACATACATATATTACAAAGTGTTCTATTGCTAGCTTGTGTTCATAAAATTGCATTGTGCTTCTTTCACAACAACTCGAAAGAGACCGTCAAAAAGTCTTGAGGTCCTTCGCGTCCAGAGCGTAAAGATGGCTTCTCCAAACCACGACATAGGTTTTGGCATAGCCGCACGCACTTGCTACACACGTGAAAAGACTTGTATTTTTCAACAAGCCCGTTATAGTTCCGAATTCCCTTGTACTTAGTGTTCACGCCCAAATACGTCTCGCGGAAAACGAGTCGCATGCTTGCGATCTCGTTGCACCACACCCAATAATTTTCCAACTTGCTTTGCCTTTCGGGACGGGGTCCAAGCATCGATGAAATACGCCAAGGCGACGCGAATTTTTCCACATGATCCTCTTCCCCGTATTCCTTCATTTTCACAAGTGCCTTATGCACTTGGCATCGCTCCGAAACGCGCGTCAAACATTGGTACGCGTGTGGATCTTGTAGAGGCGGGTACGGGCCGTCGCCCAACCCAAGCCAATATGTCCCAGCTTCTATAAGATGTTCTTCGTCCTTTTTCGCTCTACGAATGTTGCAAGGGGTGCACTCCACGGTTGCGGCCATTTTTTTGTTGCGTTTAATATGATAAATTAGCTCAAGTTGTTACGGTAAATTTACAAGACGGGTACGGTATTTTCTCTAAGTATTATCAGATGTGTTCCCAAAGTGACCAAAAACCGTTCGATTCCGAATCGAACGGTTTTTTGTCACTTTGGTAACACATCTGATAATACTTAGAGAAAATATTGTATGGTATTTTCGCTTAGTATTATCAGATGTGTTCCCAAAGTGACCAAAAACCGTTCGATTCCGAATCTAACGGTTTTTGGTCACTTTGGGAACACATCTGATAATACCTAGAGCAAATACCGTACAAGTCTTTTCAGTATAGAGCATTATCTTGAGCCCGAAATTCACGGCCGTGAATATCTGATTCACGGCCGTGAATCGCGGCTGCACTGCGTTCGGAAAGGCCTAAACCATACGGTGCATGGGGTTCGGGAGGGGCTACGTACGTTTATGTGAGTGCTGATGTGGGCTTGGTGACAACGCCTGAACACGCGCTATTACCGACGACCTGTGAATTTGTTCGGCATTTTCTCGAAGTATTTTGCGACGTGTTCCCAAAGTGACCAAAAACCGTTCGATTCCGAATCTAACGGTGTTTGGTCACTTTGGGAACACATCTGATAATACTTCGAGAAAATACCATACAGGTCCCTCCCCTCCCGAACGCCCTGCACCCGCGATTCACGGCCGTGAATCTGATATTCACGGCCGTGAATCTGAAATTCACGGCCGTGAATTCCGGGCTAGTGTAGCGACTTCCTCGTTTAGTAAACCTACCAAAGCCTAATACCTAACCCGATCTTTAAACAAATATGGCTTCGAATCAAGCTTCACGTTGCGAATGTGGCCAATTAAACAAGATGGGAAAGCTTATTGAATGTAGACAAGATCCCTCGACTATGGACCACGCGGGCAAACCATGCACACGATCTAAAAGAGGCAAGGGCGAGTTGAGATGCGCAAAATGCAGCGGTCAACAAAAAAAGAAAGAGCCTGCCGTCAAGGAAACATTTTTGGACGACTTTGACCGTACGCGAGCTATAGGTTTCGCTAACACCTTCGTGGTGTCTTTACCAGACGAGTCGCGAGAACATCTGGAAAGGCGGTATTCGTGTATGTGGAGGGAGGCCGTGAACAAGGTCCCGGACTGGAAAAATCTTCCTCCTGGGGTGGTAACCCTCACTGGAGGAAAGCTGGAGGTGTTTCACGAGTCCGCGAAACACGGGGGGGGGAAAGTGCAGACCGACTTCTACGAGCAATATCTCACGGACGAAGATCGAAAGCACTTGAACGTCTTCGTACACGAGTTGGAAACGAAGGTTATGGAAAATCTTCGTAAGGAGTACACAATCGAGAATCAAGCATTCTTAATCAACGACAATCTCGTTCGGGAGATTCAGGGGGCGCCTAATACGGTCCTCTCCACCCTTACCGGGTGGCAACCTTGGCACTTGGACCAGCCACTTAACCAACCTCTCACCGAACGCCCTCATCACTTGGCCATTGTGGCCTACCTTGGCCCATCATCCCCAACAAGGTTGTGTTGTGCACCAACACCGTCCTTCGACGCGTCGGTTGAGCTCCTAGGCCAATCGACGCAAGAGAGGTTGCAACTCAACTGCGATGTCCAATTCCACGAGCAGCGAGCCCTCATGCTCTCGAAGGAAACCCTCGACGCGTATGCGACGAACGTTGGGGGAAAGGATAAAGTGGGATTGGGCGACTGCGCGGTGGTGGGAGGGGTACACCAAGGGGTGACCAACGCGGATGGGACGCCCCGGGTGGTGTTCTCCGCCAACTTGGCGTTGAAGGGCGTGGCGTCCTACGACCCTGATGTTCAGCTGAACCCCGTGAACTCGGCCTTACATTGGGGTTATCTCGACTTTGTTACGAAGGAGTTCGTGAAGTACTTTCTAGCGGGCACAGACCTCACCAACACGGTGGACGAGGAGCATAAGAAAGTCCTGAAGGTTTTGGCACGCGATGTTGAGAAAGCCTTAGACAAAGCCGCGAAGGGACCCGTAGGGAAGGCACAAGCCAAGCGAATGCGTACATAATAGGCTTACAAAATGCTTTACTTTCAAGACGTGTATGCCATGCTTGGACACTAGCTCAATAGGTGAATAAACATGAACATTTACAAGTCTATGCATATTATTACTTGTTTTTGCAAACGAATATTATATGTTTTACTTGCTCGTTATCGTTACTAGTCTGTGCTAATTCGTTATATTCTATATTAGCTCGAACTCGACGTTCAAACGTTCATAAATATTCAAACTTGCATTGCGCTCGTGCCTCTCGAGTCAGAGGCTGCACCATCCCTTGACATGTTTTAGCGCACTTAGCGCACAACTTGTACGACACAAGGGAGGTGAAGATATCTGTCGATTTTATTTTCCCAGCCTCGGCGTTTCCATGGTCGTGGAAAACGATGCGAGTGGTTGCGCTCTCCTCGCACCATACCCACGCACCCTGCGTGCGGTTGAGGATAGCGTAGTGGTCGAGCATTGGGAACCAATCGAAAGGAAACTCTAATGGTTGAACGCCAGCCTCTCCATACTCCACCATGCATATGAGGACCTTATGCAACTCGCACCGCTTGTTGGGGCGAGTGAGTCCATAGTGGGGATCCTTGGTAGGGTTCTCGTCTTCCCCGCGCACCACGATGTGCTTCTGCCAAAGGGCTATGCAATTGTATGGGGCGGGTAGGTAGCCTCTGCAAGATTGATAATCCTCGTCCCTATTTATTATTCGATTCATTATTTTATTTGCGGGTGAAGACTAGATTTATCGATATTTCCTTGTAGGGTTTATTACCATGAGAAGGAACCATTATTATCTCTACGTATTTTCTCTAAGTATTATCAGACGTGTTCTCAAAGTGACCAAAACCCGTTGGATTCGTAATCGAACGGTTTTTGGTCACTTTGGGAACACATCTGATAATACTTAGCGAAAATACCGTACCCGTCTCTATATTTTTTGGTAAGTCTTTACTTTCAGATTCACGGGCGTGAATTTCAGATTCACGGCCGTGAATTTCCGATTCACGGCCGTGAATTGCGGCTGCGCTGCGTTCGGGAGGGCCTACACCGTGCACGGTGTATGGGGTTCGGGATGTTAATGTGAGTTAGGAAGTCGGCATGGTGACAACACGCGCTATTCTCGACGACCTATCTGGCATTTTCTCTAAGTATTGTTAGACGTGTTCCCAAAGTGACCAAAAACCGTCTAATCGAACGGTTTTTGGTCACTTTGGGAACACATCTAACAATACTTAGCGAAAAGTAAGGTTCGTTCCTACATAAAATCGAAACGAAAATATGCGTAAAGAAAAGTGTAACGATATATGCGATGCGAAAGAGCCTAGCCTACAAGATTTTCGCAAAGTACTCGCGCGTTTATTAGGACCATACGCGAAGTTAGGCGATAGCAAGCCAGAGTTTTGGCCAGAAGGTGTTAAGTATAAGGATGGGAAAACAGGCTACGACTACGGACGCGTAGACTTGACAACGATTTTCGAAGCGTATTGTGGGTATATTTTCAACGATACGTATTCGATTAATCAGGGGGGAATATCATTGGTGTTCAAAGCACTATTGATGGTTCGCCCTGTGGAGAGCGCCGCGCTTGGCACGACATGTGGTGTTGGCAAATGTTGTGCCAAGCATAGTCGAGTTCTCGCATTCGACAAGTGGGTAGACAAGATAACAAGATGCGCGATATCTGAGAAGGTGTCAGAGGCTCAAGATTTGGATGAAGTACCGGAGGAGGAGGCAACGCATGTGGAGATGCCCCAACCAGAGCTAGAGAGAGAGCTTGAGCATGAGGAGTTGCAAGATGTAGAGGCAGAAGTGGCACACAAAATGCCAACAAAAAGAAAGCGAAGTGCGCTATCAACGAGGTGTGCGCGCCTTTCAAGTTATCCATTTTCAATTGATTTACCACGCAAATGTTGCAAGTCTACAAGTTTTTATCCCACTCTTAAAGGGCAATACACACCACTACTAGCTTTTTTCAAAGAAAGTTTCAAAGGCCTAAGGATATTTGATTTCTGCTGCGGACAAGCACCGCATTATGTGTACGAGAATCTTGTGGCGTTCAAGCCCAAGACAATTTTCCTGAGCGATCACAAGCCTGCAAAAGGGATAAGAAAACTTGATTTAGCAATAATAGACTGGGAACTTTTCAAACCGAAGATTGACGTAATTGTGTCGTCTTTACCTTATGCTAGAGGTTTGTGCGAACCGTTATTAGCAGCTTGCCTTAATTCAAAGGCGTCCGTGGTATGCTTGAAATTGTTGCATTCTTTCGAGCGACCAGTGGTGGGAGATAACAGAGCTGAATGTTTTAACAAGTTAGCTTTGAAGATCTTGTTACCCCCTGCGAAATACCCCGGGTATGACCGCAGCTTAGGAGACGTGGAAGCGTGGTACGTTTTTTTCAACTCAGAAGAAGCGAAAGAAATGATAGCAACAAAAGCCCAAGAGTTCCACACACATCTTTACAAGGGAATGGAAAGCAAGGGGAACGCACCTTATATGTATGATGGTGAAGCTTTTACCGTGGCCTCTTTCTTGACTAGAGGGATAATATTGTGGGAATCGCGGAGACAGGCGCAAGCGACTTCCAATTAGCGACTCGCCTAGGTTCAAAGCGTTGTGCGGAGAGCTAGAATCCGTGTTGCATGCTGAAACGTGCAAGCGCATCGAGAGGCGCGACAAAAAGGACGACCGCGATGAAGAAGAAGGCGCGGCTCCGAAGGTGGGTTGGAATCTTGGATGGTGGTTCAACATGGGGAGAACTGCGCAACAGTGGGGATTCGCCAAGAAGAAGGACGGGACGTCTGCGTTTAGCTTGAAGCATCCTTTTTTCAAGACGTATATCTAGACGACCCTCTAGTGTCGAAGAGCAACCCATATTGGAAGAAGGAGATCTTTATGCTAGCAGGGGAACTATTGAAGTGTATTGATGCGAATTACCACGGCGTCCACGGGGATTGGTGTTTGTACGTATCGTGCATGATGAGCGACATGTGCGAGGTTGGTAGGCACACAGACAAGCACGACGTGTCACATCAATACAACATATTCCTAGGGAGGTTCGAAAATGCCGTTTACGAGGTAGAGTCGCCGTACAACGACGAAGTGAAGTGTTTTTTTGACACGCATAAAGTGTTTAAATCCGACGCAAGGTGCAAGCATAGGATCAATTCTGCGGGCTTCATAGGAGTGCGCTATTGTGTAACCTTCTACAAAATGTACGATCGTACACAGGATAAAGAAGATCCTATATTTTGGCCGCCTACCTATATCTAAAGAACTAGTATCCGTGGGGAGAAGTTGTCTTCAAAGTATTCCGGGCTCAAGCCCGCTCCACAGTCTACCCGACAAAACTTAGTTGAACTCACTCCTGTATCCGTATTAATAGAACACCATTCAAGCCGAAGAGCGGCAAACTTGTTATGCGCTAAGATCGAAGTAGCGCAAGCGTTGCAAAGCTTGCAAAGCGTAGCACCTTTCTGCCGGATAGTAATTTGCGAGCCCGCACAACAATAGTGCGCACTGCGATGCTCACGGGAAGCAACCAAGCAAAACCAATACAAAGCTCGGGATAGGGACTGAGCGTTGAACGCACGCTTCGACATAAGCACTTTCAGGAACGACTGCATAATGTCTTGCATTTGCCAGTTCGCGACGACGTTATTGTAATGAAATGGAGGATACGAGCCCGTAAGCAAGTGTCGTTGGCAAGGTAGGTAGTTGAAGTTTCCTCGACTTGGAACAAGCTTGCCCCAAGGCATACCCTCCGTGTGTTCTATATACACATAATCGTTTTGAAAGTCCCAAATAGGGGTACGGTCCCTATCTTGACTTTCCCATACCTTTACCGACTCTGTATGCTTGAATCGAAAGCCACAATTCTCGACATAGGTATCAAGCCCTGTGCCGTTTAAGGCGGTTAAGTGGAAGAAAGGGTGTTCCTTTGTGCGGTGAACACGCGTGGCATGTCTAGTACAACGACGCCCGCCATTATCGCAAGAAAGACACACCTTAGTGTACTTTTTCGGAGGCTTCCTCATGTTTGCAAAACGAAAGTGAACAGATGGGTGGGGGGGGGAAATTTAAACGCATTATTAAAAATTTTAGACGCATATGCATGTGTCACAAACCTATTCCCCAAAAACAGATTGAAATTTCTATTCCCCATTTTGCACTTTTCTATTCCCGAATCATTATGCTACCCCTTTGGACCCAGACGAGGTTCTGCGTGGACCTCAGGGGTGTCAACCGGCACTCCCTCAAGGACAACACGCTTCCGCACCGACCAGAAGAGCTCTACCAGAAGGTCGCGAAGGCCAAGTTCAAGACTACGCTGGATGCCACCAAAGCCTTCCACCAGATCCCCATGGCCACGGTGGAGGACAGAAGCAAGACGGCGTTCTGGTGGAAGAATCAGCTCTACCAGTACACCTCGATGCCGTTTGGGGCAGCTGGAGCAACATCTGCGTTCGTGAGGATCATGGATTACGAGTTGCGCCATTTGCAGCACTGCACTGTGGCGTACGTAGATGACGTGGTGGTCTACACAGACTCCACGCCTGAGCAGCATCTGAAGGACGTTGAGGACGTGTTGCGTACCTTGGGGGACGCAGGCATAAGATTGCACGCATGCAAGAGCACTTTCGGCGCAGCCACGGTGGACTTTTTGGGTTACCGCATTGGGCACAATTCCATTGGCGCGCAGGAGGCGAAATGCAAGGCCATTCAGGAGCTTCCGAGGCCGCAAGACAAGACGGGGCTTCGCTCCATCCTGGCGGCATGATGAACTATTACAAGGGCTTAGTGGGTGAGCCAGGAGGGCCAAATTACTCAGAGATGGCCCGCCCTCTCAACGACTTGCTCAAGAAAGAGATTACTGATATCAAGGGAGCTTGGGGGAAGGATCAAGACCGAGCACTCCAGGAGCTGAAGGACGCGCTCTGCTCTGGGAGATGTCTGAGGCCTATCGACTACGACAGACCCCTCATATTGTACACTGATTGGAGCACCTACGGCATTGGCGCAGTGCTGGGCCAGAGGGATGACGATGGCAAGGAGTACATTTGCATGGCGATCAGTCGATCCTTGAGTAAGACAGAAAGGCAGTACGCCAGCTTCAAGGGCGAGATGCTTGCAGTGCTGTGGGCAGTGCGCACATTGAGACAGTACCTGCATGGCGTACACTTCACGCTGGTGACTGATCACTCACCGCTCACCACTTTGATGGAGAAGGCTGATCTTCAGGGTCAGCACTTACGTTGGGCAATCAGCTTGCAGGAGTTCGACTTCACGGTGCAGTATCGCCCAGGAGCCAAGAACAGCAACGCTGACGTGCCGTCTCGCTACCCGTTACCAACCACGACAGACGAGACTGGGGCAAGGCACGAGAGAGAAAAGGTGACTGCGCTTCACGCAGGCGTGGGGGAAGTGCGCGGGAAGGATTTCCGTGATCACTTGTGCTTCATGTTGGCTGGGGAGGTTTCCCCAGGGGACGAGGTCACGCCAGAGGTCCAAGTTGCCAACTATTGCAAGAGGGCTGCCGTGGAGCAGCTGGGCACGGGGCCAGTGCATCGCTTGTTCGATTTGCATCACCAGGAAGAGTTGGAGTGCAACCAGGTGATGATGTTCGACACTGATCTTCCCGAATTGGTGGTCGACTCTGGAAGGTTGGCGAGGGCAGCGTGGAAAGCGCTGAGCCTGACACGACCCACGCGAGGCACGCATGGTGAAGGGAGTCCCGCAGTGTACAGCAACGAGTACTTCGAAGGCGAACGTATCCTGAAGCCCGAGAAGGTGGACACCAGGGTGTTGAGCAAGCAGTTCTTCTCGCAAGCTCGGGAGGAAGGTGTAGTATGCTACGAGCCATGTGGAGGCCTTTGTGCTGGTCTGGAGATGCTGCTTCGCAGTGGCATGAAGGTGGATCGATACTTATATCAAGACATATCACCAAGCAGTCAGGCAGTGGCCAGAGCCAGGTGCACGGCGCTGCTACGACGATACCCTGACCTCATCTCGCCCAGTGCGGTAGAATTTGGGGCTCTACATACCCCAAGATCTGCGCGACACGACGAGCGCTGACTTCATACGGGCAGGAGCTCTTCGAGGACGTCAGTGGGTCATGGTGTGTGGGTTCCCATGCCAGGACCTTTCCCCTGCTGGGACGCTTACAGGCCTGGATGGCAGGCATAGCAAATTATTTTACGAAGTGGTTCGGCTTCTTTCCACGCTGCAGCAGCTACAGCAGCAGAAGTCCCCAGGATACATCCTGGAGAACGTGTCCCCATTGTCGCACAGGCCCGGGACCAAGATCAGGGACGAGGTGTTCCCGTACATGGCCAGCGTCATTGGCCGACCAGTGTCCTTTGATGCAGCACAAGCAGGCGCTTACGCACATCGATTGCGAGCGTATTGGAGCAACTTGTTCCAGGGCCACCAGTTCCGCTCCGTTATGAGCAAGGTGGCGAGACCAGAAGGACGAGTTGTATCGTCGATCCTGTCCAAAGGCTGGCAGCCCAGGCCAGTGATAAGAACGGACCGCGCGCCTCACTACGTGGTGAACGTGGTGGGAGAACCATTGAGGGCTCTTCCCACCATCATGGCGACGCAAGGGTCAAGAGCATTCAGGAAAGCAAGGATGGGCACTGTGGTGCGCAAACAGAATGATGAAGACATCGAGGAGGAGTCCAGAGAGGTGAACCTCGACGAGAAGGCGCTAGCCATGGGCTACAGCGCAAGCGAACTACGCATGGCCGATGGCCTGAACGACGTAGAACTGGCGAGCATTCTGGGCCTGGCCATGGATCGCAGGGCTATGGAGCTGTTGATGGCGGTCGCAGAAGCAAGCAGGAAGGGGCTTCCTCACAGCGAGGAGTCCTTGGAGGCGGAGAATTCCCCAGGACAGCCTATCGCTGTGGACAACAACTGGGCGGACCACGCGAGGTCGGACCCTCAGCAGAGGCAAGCTTTGCTGGCGGAATGGGTTGAGAATTCAAACGCATATACTCAGCAGGTGGCGAAGACCATGAGTCACCGTGACTGGGAGGAGAAGCTGCAGATAATGTGCTCGCAAGGGCAAAAAGGTGCAGAAGGAATTGGGGCTCAGCGACAGAAGGCTGGGACCAAGAAGAAGAAGAAGAACGAGTGGCAGCTCCACACCATCGAGCAGTATCGCCGGAGGCACGAGAGCCACTTCGTGAAGGAGGGCGCAACTCCAGCAGTGCGCGTCAACGTGCCTGCTTGGAGTCCGCCTGCCAAAGATGTAGAGATGAGACTGCCCAGATTGGCGTGTACCACCAGGCTCGCGGACTTGATGGCCAGCGTGGCCGAGCAGCAGGCTGACCGCGAGAAATATCGAGATGTTCATGATGACGCATGGTGCCTTAGATGGCTGAGGTCCAATGGCGGCGTGAAGTTACCAGAAGACGAAGTCCATCGTGTGAGGAGGCGCGCAGCACGACACCGATGGGATGAAGCTACGGACGAGATCTACATGATCACGCTGTCAGGCAAGGAAGTGAGGATACCCAAGCCTGCTGACCGTCTTGCGTTGGTCAAGGAATATCATTCTAGAACGGGCCATTGGGGCATAAGGCGCACGCAGCATCTTCTGTGGCAGCGTCATTGGTGGGCAGACCTGAAGAAGGACGTTGAGGCCGTGGTGACCCAATGTGAAACCTGTCAGCGTGTGAAGACTCATTACGCAAGGGAAGAGGCGTGCTTGTCGCCCCTTGAGATCGTGTCATTCATGTATCGGTGGTCGTTGGACCTAGCGTGGCCTTCAAGGAGGGAGACCAAGGCGGGCAACAACAGAGTGCTTATCATGACCGAGCACTACACCAGGTTCATAGTCTGCGTGCCCATTCCTGACAAGGAGGCAAGGATCGGACCATTGCAGCGGCATTTCGCAGCCATGTTCTGGCGGTATTCGGGGCGCCAGCAGAGTGTCTGGTGGATGGAGGCAAGGAGTTCGAGGGCGAATTCAAGCAGTTATGCAGAGACTGCCTGATAGACCGCCGAGTCACATCGCCAGACTCACCGGAAGGCAATGGTCTCACTGAGCGGGTGGTGCGTACGATGAAGTTCTGTTTCAAGAAGATTGCCTTGGAGAAGGGCCTCGACTATGAGTGGGACGAGCAGCTCTGGTCACTCGTGCTGAGCTACAATGCAGCGCGTCAAGAGTCCACAGGAGTGGCACCGTTCACTTTGCTATTTTCCCAAGAGGCAGTGGTGCCACCGGACTTGAAGCGAGCGCCCAGCATAGATTTCAGTCCCGAGATCGAGGATGACAAGGACGCACGGGTCAAGGACCTCCTGCTAAGGGCAGAGGTGGTGAAGCGACTGATGGTGCACGCTGGTTGCAGTCTAGAGGTGGCACAACATCGTGACACTCTACATTACGAAGGAAGAAGGGGTGGTGGGATTGAGCCCAAACCACACCAGTTTAAGGTGGGTGACTTTGTCTACATTAGACAGAAGCCTCGCAGCGGCATGGAAGTCGCGACCAAGTCCGCCATTCTGAAGTTGGTCAAAATACAGCGGGATGGTGTGGTGGTGCTTGAGGACGCCACCAAGTTAAGAGAGAAGAGCACTGTGCAGAGCATCGCGCCATGTCACCTACAGGTGAAGGACCAGTATGATTGCAGTGCAGCCGTTCCCAGCAAGCACCTGGCATGCGAAGTGTGCAGGAGGACTGATGGGGAGGCAGAGATGTTGCTGTGTGACGCATGCAACAGGGGTTACCACTTGTGGTGTCTTAACCCAGCATTGGATGGAGTACCAGAAGGCGAGTGGCTATGTCCCAGGTGCTCAGGCACGGGAATTCAAGCTGCCAACGCCGAGGTGCAGACCCAGGAAGATGAGAGCTCTGGAGTCCTGGAGGACAGACTGGGCATAAAGGAGCAGCAGCTTAACGCGAAGCTGTCCTCGGAGATGCGCCTGCTGCCAGCAGACGTGGGTCCTCGCCGCGTGGTGAAGGGGGACAAATCTCAGCCATGGCATGCGATCTCGTCAAGGGAGATGCTATTGGAAGGGGAGGACATGTTCTTTGGCATGCTAGATCAGATTGATTGGGGCAGGCAGGATAAGCTGTCCAAGGCCGTGCAGATCTTCATGCCAGGGCATTGGAATGAGGGGCATCGCACGGTGCTGAGCAAGGAATATCGGGAACAGAAGGCAAAGGCTAGGCAGCTGAGGTATGCACCTCTTGTGCCTGCCTTGGCCGAGGAAGAAGTGGAAAGACGAGGAGAAGTGAGACACATGACCAAAGCCCAGGTGCGACAAGCTAGCGTGCTGCAGTGGGGGCTTGAGTTGATCATCACGGTGCCCTCCGAGGTGAGGCGATTGGCGACAGAGGTGGACTGGAAGTCCATCGATGGCGTCTGGGACCCATGGGCAGGTACTGGGGTCATCAGTGAGGTAATGATGGAACAGTGGCCGCAGTTGAGGTTTATGAATAATGACTGGAATTCTCAGTTGGGTTGGTCTGAGGCGCGTGACGCACTCCAGCCAGGCAATTATCGCTTATGGAAGGAGAAATATGGTGTTTGCGACGCGGTGGTGACTTCACCTTGGTTTGCAGCACTGGACATCGCATTTCCATTGGCAGTGATGGCCAGTCGTGTGGTGGCATGTGTCCACGTTCCATCTTATTACTTGACAGACATGACCGAGAGCAGGGCTGCGTACTTCAGACGATTGAGTCAGACGGGACGCTTGCATGTGATTGGGCATCTGGAACATGGACCTATTGGCCGCAGGTGTATGTGGGTCTTGGTATTCAAGAATCCGCTGCGGTCAGAGCAAGGATGTTACAGGGTGGAGAAGGTGAAGGCATTGGTATGTTCACTTTCAGCTTGGGCAAGTTCATGGCAGATGGTGATACGACACAGTATGCTGAACAAGCCCATATTTGAGTATGAGCTACTGCGCGCAGCAGCTACAGATGGGGGATGTTGGAAATCTGGGCTTGCATGGAAGAGCTTAGCGTTCGATCTTAGGATATCAGAATTTCAAAAATTTTGTAGTTTTATGGTCTCGTGCTGCGTTGAGAATTGCTTGTTCAGTTACCGGCACCAGTGAATGTTAACGACAAACCTACGATCATCCGCGAGTGTTGAGATTGCCCGATTCCGAGGATATTTGTACCACCATATGCACGCGTTTGCGACACCGCACATTCCAGGAGCTGGAGTCGTGATTGGCACTCAGCTCCAAACCCTAGATTGAGACCCCTAAATTGGCACATCACGAGTTGACTAGTAGCTAAGAACATTACATTTCTTCTAGCCGCCTGCCCGGGAGTACCGGCTGGCCCTGCAGTGCACCTCCCACCTTCGGGGTGAGGTGGTGTCATGGGAACACTGACTCTCACCCCCCATAAGGGGGGAGGTCAGTGGTGCCCTGTGTCACCCCTCGCCTGCTCGGATGTCACTTGCAGTGCCTGCTGTCTATCTCCGCTCGTGTGTCAGTGTCACGGTCCGCCCGCTAGCTTAAAACTATGTATCTCCCAGTTTAATCTGACTTTAGCCGAACCGAGAAACCCTGCCTCACTGCCTTGACATTTTACAGTGCAAGCTTATATATTACTATATTATCAGCTTTCACATCACATTAGTCGGAAGGGTATTTAATCGGATTTTTAGTCGCCCGATCGCACGGTCTACCGACTAAAAGGCCTGATACGTTGGACGACGCGTTGGATGCGATTTGGTACAGTGAAATCCAACGTTTCGTGCATACGAGTTGAGGTTTCATGGGAAGAAACCTGAGATTTCAAATCGCATCTCTTTCAAAACAAGCACGAGACGCTCTTGGCGGGTCATTCGATTGGGACAAACACACAAACTCAACTGGTGACTTGCGTTGGCCTTGGACAACTAGAATTGGTATTTTATTAAAACTTTACATACAACGATTGAACCTGGTCGATTCTACTTGGTCTTATAGACAAGCTATTTTGAAATTACAAGTGCGGGCTCTCTGACTGATGTGAAAGCAGATAATATGGTGATATATATGCTTGCACTGTAAAATGTGAAGGCAGTGAGGTAGGGTTTCTCGGTTCGGCTAAAGTCGGATTAAACTGAAAGATAATTGAGTTTAAGCGGGCGGGCGGACCGTGACACACGAGCGGAGCAAACAGCAGGCACTGCAAGTGACATCCGAGCAGGCGAGGGGTGACACAGGGCACCACAGACCTCCCCCCTTATGGGGGGTGAAAGTCAGTGTTCCCGCCATGACACCACCTCACCCCGAAGGTGGGAGGTGCACTGCAGGGCCAGCCGGTACTCCCGGGCAGGCGGCTAGGAGAAATGCAATGTTTCCTAGTTACTAGCTAACTCGTGATGTGCCAATTGAAGGTCTCAATCTAGGGTTTGGGTAGGTTTCAAGCGGTGGCGGCGTCATTCCCGATGGTGAAAGGTGTTGAGCGCCAAGTAGTCAATGTTCAACCAATGCCCGTGCGATGCCAAAGCCAAAAACGGCCGGGCACCACCAAAGCAAGTGTGCCGTTGCAAGGGGGGCGAGTGCGAAAAATGCGGCGAGACAGCGCGCAATCCTCCAACCCCAAGGTAAAACCAACGTTAGGGCAAGGTGGGGGGGGTGTGGCGGCACCACCAGCCACCACCAGATGGCAACCAGGGGGCGCACAAGATGTAGGTGTAAACGGTGAAAAACGCGGAGAGTCGGAGTCGTCACAGTCAGAGCTCTCGCTGTCGATGTTGTTGCAAACGTTGGTGTCGATGTTGGTGCTTGGTGCACAAGCACCACCAAGCACCACCAAACTGCAACCAGCGGTAAAATGTTGCCTTCGAAGGAGTCCAAGCGCCGATCTCAGCGCGCCCATGCGCGCACGCTGCCGCAAAGAAGCCATGCAGCCGCGGCTGTAAAATCTGCAAGACAAGGAGTTTGGGTTCCAAGGGAAAACGTAACTTTTCGCAAATTCAACAATTTCCGACAATGGAAAAGTCAAATTGGGGTAGATTTCGACGAGGAACACGGTGGTAACGTCAAAACCGTCGTACGATAAGCCAATTTTCCGGCAGCAGAGGCGCTGCTGGCCAGAGTGTCGGTAATTGTCGGTTACGCACGCAAAAGTGCGCTAGATGTCGGTAAATGTCGGTACTAAAGATGTCGGGATGTCGGGGGTGACCGGTGCGAAGGCAAGGCGGTCAATGTCGGCAGTAAATTGTCGGAAGATGTCGGTACTAATAAGAAATGTCGGTACTAAGAAATGTCGGGACTAGTTGAGTGGTAACGCACAAAAAAGTGCGCTGAAATGTCGGTACTAATAGAAATGTCGGTACTAAGAAAATGTCGGTACTAGGGGTGACCTTTGCGAAGGCAAGGAGGTCGATTGTCGGAATTTAAGTGTCGGTACTAAGAAGTGTCGGTACTAGTTGAAATGTCGGTACTAAGTTGAAGTGTCGGATAGAATCGCAGGGCGCGAAGCGGACGGAACGTAAGAAACAACACCTCTGAACGTAGGTGGGTCCAGACCTGATGTGAAAGCAGATAATATGGTGATATATATGCTTGCACTGTAAAATTAGAAGGCAGTGAGGTAGGGTTTCTCGGTTCGGCTAAAGTCGGATTAAATTGAAAGATAATTGAGTTTAAGCGGGCGGGCGGACCGTGACACACGAGCGGAGCAAACAGCAGGCACTGCAAGTGACATCCGAGCAGGCGAGGGGTGACATAGGGCACCACAGACCTCCCCCCTTATGGGGGATGAAAGTCAGTGTTCCCATGACTGACCCCCCCTACACTTCCGACTTGGTGCCGCGAGACTAGGTGTGGGGGGACTTGGACTTAGTAGTTGCCCCGGCGCGGCCGCGGAAAAGCGGTCTCCACATCGTATCTTATACAAGGGTCGATCCTGTTATTTTCGCCTGTTATTCTTCAGATAACAGGTTCGGCGAAACCTGTTCCTCTTGCTGACTTGTCATCTGACATTTTGAATTCCGTGCAAAAAGCTTGGATCATACAGACATATTCCCCATCGACGCTGCACCAGGTGGAATATTTCAATCCACAACAGGATGCGAGACCCTTTTTGATCCACGCTCATGTGAGCACGCCGCGAGCATGGGCGAGCGTCAGGTGCCAGTCCGATGTGGCAAAATAACAGGAGCAGGAACAGGAGTGGGAGCCCGGATCAAAAGGGCTCGAATACAGAAACCCTTGGCTTTGGGGATCACTGACCAACTGGGTGCGTGTGGTGTTCTTGCAGGAATATCTGTCCGCGGTACTTATCGGTCCAACGACCATTAGATACGCTCATGGGGTCGATGCCTAGTGTATATATAACATGAAACCCTATAAATATAGTCGTCAGGGGGTGTATGTAAGCAATTTGGCGATTTTTGGCCAATTTCAGCACGTTTTGGGCCAATTTGGGACCATTTACAGGGATTTTAGTCGGCCACAATTAATTAATACAAAATTTTAGTCAGACGGTCCTCCTATTAAATGAATTGTGTTAAATAATTCCGCATTAGACTTGTACTGTGACCACGACCATCGATCGTGAGCTGAGGATGAGGGCAGTCGTGACACTGTCGTTCTGCTTCTCGTACACCATCATCATCACCATCACCATGACATAAACCTCTCGTGACAGAGTCGTGATTGATTTATATAGTGGCAGGTCTGCCGTGCGCTGTTGCTGATAGGCTGCTTGTTGTCACAATATAAAGGCCCGTCGCGTCGCCCAACAGCAACACCGGATTTTGGAAAAGTCGAGTGCAAATATAAAGATGCTGTTCGCCGGGTCATACTACTTACTAGATCAACAGAACTTCAGAATGATATGCATATCCGTAACTTGTGGGACTTCGAAAGTTCAAGTTCGAAGTTGATTTGGTTAGTTTGTTCAATCTTCACTCTTCCCAGCCTTCACGTTTGATCTGTTGACCTCTATCTGTCGCAAGGAAGGATTTTACTCCGGTTAACAATTGAACTAGCAATCCTTCAACTCAAAATAATTAAATGCTGTGTCACAGCTGTCGTTGATAGGAATGGCTGACGCAATGCGAGTGTTCTACTCGCCTTCAGGTTCACCCATGTGTGAAGCGTGATAAACTTTTGGAAGCCTCAGAAGCCGTATTTGCATATCAGGCCTTCAGGCCATAATTCTTGTGTCATGTGCGGAACCGGTTCAAAATCACTCGTGTGGAGATTTGCTTTCAGAATGAACGTCAGCGGGGGCCTCTCATTCATCACTGTTTGAGTGTCTCGAGAATCCGAGGTTGCTGTAGAGATCATCCCCAGGTGAACTTGGCTAATTCACGTGAACTAAGGATGAGAAGTTATTCGAAAAAACTGGATAATTTGGTTCTGACGTCTGACCTTGATGGGAATCGCGCATTGAGCGTTGAAGAAGTGAGGAAAGCACAAACATTATTCAAAGATGACGAAAACGCGAAGCAAGCTCTCAATGAACTGTTGCAGTACGACCAGGATAATGATGGCCAGCTCTCCGAAGCCGAACTCCACGTATGCTCCAAAGCGCTTCCCATGCCTGATGAAAGAACAGGTTCATTCGTATATCTATATATATACCTTGTGTCTTGACAACTTTCCACCAGGACAGTTTTCTTTCGAGGCGTGCTCGCTGGCCGCGCATCCTCGTCCTTGCGGCGGAGGGCGGTCCTCTCCAAACGTCTTGGTACTGTGTTAGTCTGCCGAAAGTCTATGGCGCTCACTCATCTGTAACAGGGGTACATGTATCGCGCATCTGTAACAGGGTAACTTGTATCGCGCATCGTGCGCTCTTTCCAACTCGGAGGGTTGCTTGAACTTGTGAGCGCGCGGCTTTCAGATCCCGAAACTGTCTCTCTCAGAACTTTCGGAAGATTTTGAACAGTTTCCTAGCGCTGGTTTTCGGGGGGAGCGTTGCGAGCATCCTGCGCATTGACGAGTGCGCTTCACGGGACATTGTCACCGGTCGCTCCGCCCAAATGTCCCTGCACACATATCCTCTCAGGCGATTAGGGGGCATGGTTCGGCGCTTGTCAGGCCGCACGTGAGGCAAAAATTCGAGCGGACCGCATCGAGCTTCTCAAGTACCTAGAAGGCCGATTTGCCGAGATAGTCACTAGGAAAGGTGCGCGGCGCTCTGTCCTTTCAGCTTGGGGTGCCACACTTGTGACCCACACGCTTGGAAAGCCGCCTCACGAAGCGCCGATAGAAGATATCTTTTCTGGCTTGATATCGTTCGTTGAGTGTCTTGGCTGTTCTCTGGTGTCAACTCAGCCCGCTGTTGGGTGCGCTAGTGAAGATGCCAAGCCCATCGTCGCAAGCACACGTGGTTCAAATGGCAACCATGTTACTCGGTTGCCCACCAGACAATGTAAGCAGGTGCCTGTGCTGCGAAATACGAAGCTCCTCGATATTGATGGTTTTCCGCCAGTGGTATTCCATGTATTTCAATTCTGGTTGCGTGTTCTACGAGCCCAAACTCACGTCACGGCGCAGTGACAGCGCGGGCTGGAGACTCCGAACGCTCATCCTCAAATAAACACGGGGGCAAGAAACCTTGACTATCCGCACCCAAGTCGACGGGGGCTCTCGCTGGGACCGGGGGCTCTTGAGGCGCAGTCGACGGGGGCTCTCGCTGGGACCGGGGCTCTTGAGGCGCAGTCGACGGGGCTCTTGAGGCGCAGTCGACGGGGGCTCTCGCTGGGACCGGGGGCTCTTGAGGCGCAGTCGACAGGGCTCTCGCTGGGACCGGGGGCTCTTGAGGCCCAGCGTTGGATGCATGCGCTGTGGCACGGTCCAGGAGCCTTGGAGATGCAAGCCTTTATCGAGGGCTGCGCTGGCCAGGGTCGGGAACCTTCCAGCTTGACACGCTTGCTCACCGGGGAGTATGGCGGGAGCCGATCCTCCTGGAGGGCGACCATCCGCACACAACTCGGCTGGGAATTTTGCCGGGGCAGGGAACTATGGTAACATGTTCGCCTTCATCATCTTCGTGGGATTTTACTTCGCCATTCTGTTCCTGCAGGTCACAATCCCTGAACCGACCGCCCACGCGACAACCATCTTCCTCTTCCAGTGAAGCATGCCACCTGCCCGTTCCTGCGCAGGTCGAAGCTTGAAAATGCCTTGGGCGGCGATCGCATATGCTGTCCTGAAATCGTCTTATAGATGGCACTACCTTAACAGTACTGGCCAAACGACCACTTCGCTTGTTGTGATGCTTTTGGTTGCACTCCCTTCTCCGCGATGCCCCTGCTAGCCGCCGCTGTAGCCTTTTCTGACAGGATGCTGCAGCGGCCGGCTTGTCTCAGCCTCGATCTATCACTCCGCCACCGTTTGCACAGCTTCTCCTTGTAGCACATCCACTGGACGCTAGTAGTATGATGATTATCATCCCCCAGGACATGCCAATCCGTGATGAACGCTATCACACGCATTCGCGTGCTCTTCATCCAAGGGATGCTTTCTTGGGTGGTGTGATCGCAGCGAATGGCATTCGTCGCGTATTCTGTCACCGACTCTGTGAGCAATACCGTGAGAACCCTCAATTCCCACTCTCCCCTGCTCCATTCAAAACTGTCCCTCATTCTTTGGGATGTTTGTGGGCCTAAGTTCGGTTGGTGCCTGACGCCATGCGGCGTCTGTATGGCGTTTTTCACTCACGCTGACGGTGAGGTGACAGTTGCGCACATTTTCGAGGTCACCGCGTGGAACTCGTGTGACCAGATGGAAGCACACCTATTTCTCGGTCGCTCGTGCAAATTATTGCAAAAATGTGGCTATATATGGCATCTCTGAGTGAATGTAGTCGTGTTCCGAGCTGGCCATTAGCATCGGGAGGTATTGACACATTATTTTGGCCTCTTATTTTTCAGGTTGTGTTGAATTGTATCATGGTCCCGCCCTGTTCGTCCTTGCTAGATCCCCCTCCGGGATGGTTGCCAATCTTACTTCGTTCGGCTTGTGTGTGTGCTGCCTCTGATGTGTCCATGGGGTGTCCATGCTGTGTGGTGTGACTGCATTCATGACATAACCATGGACCAGCAAGTCCCATCCATCGACCGGGAGCCACTGGGGGGCATGCCAGCAGGGTCCGCTTACTCCGTAACCCAGAGACCAACAATTGTTTGGCGACGATTGGTCACATCGTTTCATCTTTCCATGCTGCTTTGCATTTGGGTTGGGAATATGTATGCGTTTGTGGTATCTTGTCACGGCCCCGCCCTGCTCTTGATTTGCTTCTCACATCCACTGGGATGATGGTGGGCTGGCTTTTGCTGGCCGATCTCATGCCGTTCAGTGTGCTGCCTCTGATGCAGAAAGCATGTTACAAAGAGTTTCCAGGTAGGGTAAGACTGAGGATTTCAGAGTGTATATGGCATGGCATGTGGCAGGTATTGCCGCAAGACGACTGTGGATTCTATGTGCCCATGTTCACATCTACGGGGAGCGTCTATTTGTGGCTGGTGAGCGCCTCGGGTGTAGCTCCCTAGCTATGCGCCCACCTATGCCCAGCTGGTGAGCGCCTCGGGTGTAGCTCCCTAACCATGCCCCCACCTATGCCCAGCTGGCGAGCGCCTCGGGTGCAGCTCCCTAACCATGCCCCTGCTCGGGTGTAGCTCCCTAACCATGTCTTCGCCTATGCCCAGCTGGGGAGCGCCTCGGGTGTAGCTCCCTAGCCATGCCCCCGCCTATGCCCAGCTGGCGAGCGCCTCGGAGTAGCGCAATATCCTACGAGCTTGGCAAACCTCGCACCGGGCACTTTTGGTGGCCGACGTGCACGGCACGGCAAGAGTGAGGCGAGTCCACTGCACTTGAAACGCCATTTTCACCCAGGAGACACCGAATTCGGAGGCATGGCCACAGGATAGTATCGCTTATTTGCCGCAGTGACGGGGAGCCTTACTGCAGGAGCATCCTCTGCATATACAGGTTGGTGAAGAGATGTAACGGCCTTCAGGCGCTGCTTGCCGGCAGAGTAGTCACCCTCGGCTGAGCATGTGCTGACAGCAAGGGTGTGGCTGGGGAGTGCGGTGCGAGGGGGGGGAGATGGAGGGGGGCACAGGAGACGCTAACTGAGCAAGTGTGGCAGGATCCAACTTGTGGGGACAAAATCTGCGAGCACCCGTATGAGTACCCCGGATTTGGACTTACTCCTGACAAGACAGGTTGCTCCGCAGACTGTGGGGTGAATGGAAATACTAGCATCGTGAACTTCACCATGTTCTCCAGGTGGGGGGAAACGGCAATCCCGTCAAAATAGCGAAGGGCCTTGTCAGCCTGGCCCACGGGTCCGTCAGGAAATGCATGGCTTGTTCCATTGATTTTCGAGTGACTGTCCATTGGCTGTCCATTGATTGTGTGTGTGTGTGTGTGTGTGCGGGCGTCGTCGTCGGCATTGTGTGTGCGGTGTGTGTGTGTGTGTTTTGAGGTACCCTTCTGGCGGGTACTGCCTCTTTGAGGGCGTCGGGGATTCGTCTGCGGCTGGCTCTATTTATGTCCAGTGCCTTGGGGCTTTTTCACCTGCCGGGGGACTGGTGATCGATACCCACTTTATGGGGTACTGGCATCTCGTTGTGAACGGGGACGGCCACTGGAATGATTTGGATGATGGGATGTGGCTGTCCCTGTGGTACCCTTCTGATGGGTACTGCCTCTTTGAGTGCGTCGGGGATTCGTCTACGGCTCGCTTTTTGGGAGTGTCTTGGATTCGTCTGACGCTAGCTCCCTCTCCGTGTACAGTGCTCATGGTTATTACACATGCCGGGGGACTTGCGTTCTTTGACCTTGATATGAAGTACTGACGGATCGCTGTGAACGTGGACGACCGCCGGGTGGAAGTGGGTTTTGGGAGGCGGTTATCCCTGTGGTGCCATTCTGGCGGGCACTGCCTCTTGGAGAGCTCGGTAGATTCGTCTGTCGTGCTGCGAGGAGAGGCAGAAGGTGGTGATGTACAACTTTTGTGTTCTCCCTTGAATTTTGTGGGGAGCACTTAGGTGCCCGCATGTTTCCTTTTTGACATGGGGTGTCCATGCTGTGTGGTGTGACTGCATTCATGACATAACCATGGACCAACAGGTCCCATCCATCGACCGGGAGCCACTGGGGGGCATGCCAGCAGGGTCCGCTTACTCCGTTACCCAGAGACCAACAATTGTTGGGCGATGATCGGTCACATCGTTTCATCTTTCCATGCTGCTTTGCATCAGGGTTGGGAACATGTATGAGTTTGTGGTATCTTGTCACGGCCCCGCCCTGCTCCTGATTTGCTTCTCACATCCACTGGGATGATGGTGGGCTGGCTTTTGTTGGCCGATCTCATGCCGTTCAGTGTGTGTTTTGAGGTACTCCGTTACCCAGAGACCAACAATTGTTGGGCGATGATCGGTCACATCGTTTCATCTTTCCATGCTGCTTTGCATCAGGGTTGGGAACATGTATGCGTTTGTGGTATCTTGTCACGGCCCCGCCCTGCTCCTGATTTGCTTCTCACATCCACTGGGATGATGGTGGGCTGGCTTTTGTTGGCCGATCTCATGCCGTTCAGTGTGTTTTGAGGTATCTTGTCACATGTAACATGTATGAGTTTGTGTTATCTTGTCACGGCCCCGCCCTGCTCCTGATTTGCTTCTCACATCCACTGGGATGATGGTGGGCTGGCTTTTGTTGGCCGATCTCATGCCGTTCAGTGTGTGTTTTGAGGGCGTCGGGGATTCGTCTGCGGCTGGCTCTTTTTATGTCCAGTGCCTTGGGGCTTTTTCACCTGCCGGGGAACTGGTGGTTGACAGCCACGTTATGGGGTGCTGACATCTCGTTGTGAACGGGGACGGCCACTGGAATGATTTGGATGATGGGATTGTGGCTGTCCCTGTGGTACCCTTCTGACGGGTACTGCCTCTTTGAGGGCGTCGGGGATTCGTCTGCGGCTGGCTCTATTTATGTCCAGTGCCTTGAGGCTTTTTCACCTGCCGGGGGACTGGTGGTTGACAGCCACGTTATGGGGTGCTGACATCTCGTTGTAAACGGGGACGGCCACTGGAATGATTTGGATGATGGGATGTGGCTGTCCCTGTGGTACCCTTCTGACGGGTACTGCCTCTTTGAGGGCGTCGGGGATTCGTCTGCGGCTGGCTCTATTTATGTCCAGTGCCTTGGGGCTTTTTCACCTGCCGGGGGACTGGTTGTGGCGGCCACTTTATGGGGTACTGGCGGATCGCTGTGAACGGGGACGGCCACTGGAATGATTTGGATGATGGGATGTGGCTGTCCCTGTGGTACCCTTCTGGCGGGTACTGCCTCTTTGAGGGCGTCGGGGATTCGTCTGCGGCTGGCTCTATTTATGTCCAGTGCCTTGGGGCTTTTTCACCTGCCGGGGGACTGGTGATCGATACCCACTTTATGGGGTGCTGGCATCTCGTTGTGAACGGGGACGGCCACTGGAATGATTTGGATGATGGGATGTGGCTGTCCCTGTGGTACCCTTCTGATGGGTACTGCCTCTTTGAGTGCGTCGGGGATTCGTCTGCGGCTCGCTTTTTGGGAGTGTCTTGGATTCGTCTGACGCTAGCTCCCTCTCCGTGTACAGTGCTCATGGTTATTACACATGCCGGGGGACTTGCGTTCTTTGACCTTGATATGAAGTACTGACGGATCGCTGTGAACGGGGACGGCCGCCGGGTGGAAGTGGGTTTTGGGAGGCGGTTATCCCTGTGGTGCCATTCTGGCGGGCACTGCCTCTTGGAGAGCTCGGTAGATTCGTCTGTCGTGCTGCGAGGAGAGGCAGAAGGTGGTGATGTACACCTTCTGTGTTTTCCCTTGAATTTTGTGGGGAGCACTTAGGTGCCCGCATGTTTCCTTTTTTTGACATGGGGTGTCCATGCTGTGTGGTGTGACTGCATTCATGACATAACCATGGACCAACAGGTCCCATCCATCGACCGGGAGCCACTGGGGGGCATGCCAGCAGGGTCCGCTTACTCCGTTACCCAGAGACCAACAATTGTTGGGCGATGATCGGTCACATCGTTTCATCTTTCCATGCTGCTTTGCATCAGGGTTGGGAACATGTACGAGTTTGTGGTATCTTGTCACGGCCCCGCCCTGCTCCTGATTTGCTTCTCACATCCACTGGGATGATGGTGGGCTGGCTTTTGTTGGCCGATCTCATGCCGTTCAGTGTGTGCGGGCACTGCCTCTTGGAGAGCTCGGTAGATTCGTCTGTCGTGCTGCGAGGAGAGGCAGAAGGTGGTGATGTACACCTTCTGTGTTTTCCCTTGAATTTTGTGGGGAGCACTTAGGTGCCCGCATGTTTTCTTTTTTTGACATGGGTTGTCCATGCTGTGTGGTGTGACTGCATTCATGACATAACCATGGACCAACAGGTCCCATCCATCGACCGGGAGCCACTGGGGGGCATGCCAGCAGGGTCCGCTTACTCCGTAACCCAGAGACCAACAATTGTTTGGCGACGATCGGTCGCATCGTATCATCTTTCCATGCTGCTTTGCATTTGGGTTGGGAATATGTATGTGTTTGTGGTATCTTGTCACGGCCCCGCCCTGCTCTTGATTTGCTTCTCACATCCACTGGGATGATGGTGGGCTGGCTTTTGCTTGCCGATCTCATGCCGTTCAGTGTGTGCGTGTGGAAGTGGGTTTTGGGAGGCGGTTATCCCTGTGGTGCCATTCTTGCGGGCACTGCCTCTTGGAGAGCTCGGTAGATTCGTCTGTCGTGCTGCGAGGAGAGGCAGAAGGTGGTGAAGTACACCTTCTGTGTTTTCCCTTGAATTTTGTGGGGAGCACTTAGGTGCCCGCATGTTTCCTTTTTTTGACATGGGTTGTCCATGCTGTGTGGTGTGACTGCATTCATGACATAACCATGGACCAACAGGTCCCATCCATCGACCGGGAGCCACTGGGGGGCATGCCAGCAGGGTCCGCTTACTCCGTAACCCAGAGACCAACAATTGGTTGGCGACGATCGGTCACATCGTATCATCTTTCCATGCTGCTTTGCATTTGGGTTGGGAATATGTATGTGTTTGTGGTATCTTGTCACGGCCCCGCCCTGCTCTTGATTTGCTTCTCACATCCACTGGGATGATGGTGGGCTGGCTTTTGCTTGCCGATCTCATGCCGTTAAGTGTGTGTGTGCGTGCTTTTCGGGATCGGTGGCTATGAGCAGCCAGTGGTTGAATGAAGGGGATGACGAGGTGCACGAGGATTTCCTGGACGATACGCAGTGGAACCTGTGCTCAAGTAGGACGGGGCTGCAGTCGGGCAGTTATGACATGGGCGTCGTGAGCTTCGACAGCTTCCAGAAGAACTCGGAGGGGCTCTACGAGGTCCGCCCGGAGGTTGATGACGTGTTTTGCTGGTGGGATGCCTGGCAGCGCTTCAGCACGGTTGCCGAAGTGGTCTCCACGGTGCGTGCGCCTGCCCAGCAGTCGTCTCTGTGCCCGCGGCGGAGGCGCCAGGGATCGCAAGCGCCTTCCCCTGCTGTGGGGCACCGGGCGGGTCATTTCTGAGGCACCTCCAGCGCATCCGCATCTCGCTGTTGCAGAGTCCTAAGGTTTGAGGCCGAATCAAGTCAACGTAGCCGATACCCGAGAACCTGCACAAGCAATTTGCTGAAGCAGCCCACCACCAGCCGAGTGAGCGAAGTGATCCAGACCCTCCAGCGCCATCGGGTGGTCCACAAGTTGTTTGCTATCATGTCAACCTCGCCATGGCAGCCTCTCGAGTTGAGATATCATGCCAGTCTGTCAAACCGTGGGCTCCCTTTCAGCTCCCCTGCAGGGCCGTGACGCTTGTGGCATGCTCGGGGTCCTGCAGCGCTGCACCCGTACGGCCCGTAGACTGAATGGTTTGCTTGGTCGATGGCACCCCCTCTCCCAGATCGCTGGTGGCTCCAAATTGCCTGGGATGCCCTGAAGGCATTGCAGGCAGGGTGCTGGCGACCATCGTCCATGCGTCTCCCCGAACTGTGCAGATCTAGCCACAAAGAGAGAACAGTGGAGGTGAATATTAGACGGATGGCAGGCGTCCTAGGCGGTGTGTGAGCGGCAGTGGCCGCCGGCTGGGCTCACACTGGCTGCGGT
This sequence comes from Cymbomonas tetramitiformis, assembly GCA_001247695.2. Taxonomy (NCBI): domain Eukaryota; kingdom Viridiplantae; phylum Chlorophyta; class Pyramimonadophyceae; order Pyramimonadales; family Pyramimonadaceae; genus Cymbomonas; species Cymbomonas tetramitiformis. The sequence continues at coordinate 14,138 of LGRX02033859.1, read as the reverse complement.
GTCTGGGAGGGGCAATCGGTGCAGGAACTTCATTTGCTCAACGCAGAGTGGAAGGTGCTGGTGGACGCGCCTTTTGGAGGCGTCCGCATGGAGATGACCAACACATCAAGCGGGGAGGTCCTCGCGTCCCTGGACTACTGTGCGCAGCGTGGGTCCCGCGCCCTGCAAGCGGCCGGCGCATTCTGATTGGACGCTGCATGTGGCGACGGCCGATCATTGCGTGGCAGGGACGTGTGTAAATCTATATGCCTTGGAACCTGTGGAGCTTGGGACTGACACACGTGGGTTGGGGGACGGTCCTGCGTGACCTCAGCGTGCGGCGTGCAGGACCCTTGCGCTGGGGGCTCCTACTGCACGTTCAATCCTTCGAACGGACACAACACGGTCGACACCTATCACTTCATGCCAGGTGCTTGCACCGCATGCCCCAAGGACGAAGGCGGCTGCCCCACTAGCGACGACAACAACCAACATGACGACTGCAACCAAGCATGCTTCCCAGAGAGAAAAGGTGCGGCACTCGCCGGGCGGCTGCGAGTGTGCGGCGTATGTGGCACTCTCAGCCCATAGTGAGTATTCAGGCGGCTGCGAGTGTGCGGCGTATGTGGCACTTTCAGCCATGTTTAGAGAATGATTGGTGCACAGCTCTCTTTCTCTGAACAATTGGATGTACATCGGATGCCGCTGCCCGCCGATTCAAGTCGAGTCCCCCCAGGGACGCGTTTGCATCCGACCGTATGTCAGTTCTACATCTGATTTTTTTACGTGATGATGGGATAGTGCACCGATCCGCCGGTTTTGCGCCCAAATGAGCTTTGTCCGGCGCCTCTTGTAGCGCCCAGATGAGCTTTGCCCGGCGCCTCTTGTAGCGCCCAAATGAGCTTTGCCCGGCGCCTCTTGTAGCGCCCAAATGAGCTTCAGTGAGTGACGCAGCATGACTCGTGCAGTCAAACACTCGAGTCACGGCGCGCTATGGCATCTTGCGGTCTGCGTGGCGTCCCAAGCTCCGCTGGATGTGCGGCAGCGAATCTGCGGTGCTGGAAGGAGCCCTTAGCTCGGACATGTCAGAGCAAGGTCTTTGAGTAATGCGCGGTGGGGCTTTTTGTGACGCGGCTTTCAGATACGGTTCGTGGGGTCGCTGTGCTCTTAAGTGGCACGCGATTGCTGAGAGTGGGTTCCGAGGTTTCAGCGGCCTTCGGTGCTTTGCTCGGTGCTTGAAGCGTCGTACAGCAGGCTTGCTAACCTGCTGGTCTTCCATGCAGATTATGGCGACCATTCAGACGACTCGCAGACCTCAGGCTCCAACGTCGATATGTGGAATGCCTATCCTCCAGTGAACGAGAGTGCGTGCCTCCGGTCCCAAGGGATCGCGGCTGTGCGATACTCGAGGGGGGAGCGCCGGGGCGCTTGCGAGGCTGCCCCGCCCGTAGGATGCGGGTTGGCGTCAATGAGGGTGGCGCGGTGGATCCCTGCACAGCCCAGCCTAGACGCCTTCTCTCCAGCAGTCAGTGCGCGCTATGAGAGATGAAGTGCGGCGAAGTTTGGAGCACCGTGGCCAAGGCGTGGCTTGCTTTGGGCCCAGACTGATAGGTGGCCAAGGCGTGGCTTGCTTTGGGCCCAGACTGATAGGTGGCCAAGGCGGCGTGGTGTGCAGGCTTGTGGGAGACCGTGAGCTTGAGGTACTACTGCGACCCGTTGTCGGACTCGGGAGCATCGCCATTGCCGGCCAACGTGTACGTTGAAAGCATCGATTACTGCAAGGTGACAGTTTCGGCTGAGGGTTTGTGACTCGTCGAGCGTTAAGCCGAAACCATGTATTTTGATCACATTTCCATATTTAGGATGAAATTTCGTTTAGGAAACAGAATATGGTTTTGGCGCAACGGCAGACGAGTCTTCACCCCTCGTTTGCGCGTAGCCATGCCTTCGAATTCCGCTTTGTGCTTCCGCTGAGTACTACGCCGCTTCTTTGTCATCTCGCCTGGGTTCCCCGGAGCTCGTGGACCGCCGCTGTGGGTGCGCGCCGGGCGCGCGCCCCGAATGCTCCAAGCGGTTCACATCAGCTCCGCTTTGCCGCGCTTCGGCTCTGGGACAGCTTCTCCGAGGGTCAGAGGCTGGAGGCTGCAGGTCTTGAGCACTGTTTGTGGGCTGCGATGGTGAAGGTCCGCTCCGCCGACCATCTGTGCGGGGGCTGTGGGGGGCCGCGCAGGCGATGTGTCAGTCCCACTCCGGCTGTGTCCGAATCAATGTAATGCTCGTTGTAGCCGCGGACCCGGCGTCTGTTCAGTGCAACCTCATTTCAACGAGATGTGGTGGAGAGGGTGCCCTTTCCGGCGGACCTGCTGGCGATGGTGCAAGGTCTGAGGTGGTGTACGCCGCCTTCCAATTAACGGGTGGGGACGCAAGATCCGAATTGGCCATTGCCTGACCTGCTAACCCCCAATGCCTGGGATCATTACCCGCAGTACTGTGCAGCTGTGGCGGGAAGGGAGTCGCGGAGGTGGCATCTCAGTCATACTGTGCAGCTGTGGCGGGAAGGGAGTTGCGAGGTGGCATCTCAGTCATACTGTGCAGCTGTGGCGGGAAGGGAGTCGCGGAGGTGGCATCTCAGACATACTGTGCAGGCTTGTGGCGGGAAGGGAGTTGCGGAGGTGGCATCTCAGTCGTACTGTGCAGCTGTGGCGGGAAGGGAGTCGCGGAGGTGGCATCTCAGTCATACTGCGGAGCCTCACGTCCTCCTTGCCCCTTCTTACTCGCGTCATCCTTGTCCCCTCTTACCTGTGTCATCCTTGCCCCTCTTACCTGTGTCATCCTTGCCCCCTCTTACCTGTATCATCCTTGCCACCTCTTACCTGTGTCATCCTTGCCCGTCTTACTCGCGTCATCCTTGCCCCCTCTTACCTGTGTCCTCCTTGCCCTTTCTAACTCGCGTCCTCCTTGTCCCCCTCTTACTCGCGTCCTCCTTGCCCCCTCTTACTCTTGCCATCTTTGCCCTCTCCTAACTCTTGTCATCCTTGCCCTTTCTTACTCGCGTCCTCCTTGCCCTTTCTAACTCGCGTCCTCCTTGCCCCCTCTTACTCGCGTCCTCCTTGCCCTCTCAACTCTTGTCATCCTTGCCCTTTCTTGCTCGCGTCCTCCTTGCCCTTTCTTACTCGCGTCCTCCTCCTTGCCCCCTCTTGCTCGCGTCCTCCTTGCCCTTTCTTACTCGCGTCCTCCTTGCCCTTTCTTGCTCGCGCCATTCTTGCCCCCTCTTATTCCCATCATCTTTGCCCCCTCTTACCTGTGCCATCCTTGCCCCCTTCTACTTGCGTTATCATTGCCCTCTCTAACTCTCATCATCCTTGCCCCACTCTTACCTGTGTTATCCTTGCCCCCTCTTGCCCGCGTCATCCTTGCCCCCTCTTGCTTGCGTCATCCTTGCCCCCCTTTTGCCAGCGTCATCCTCGCCCCTCTTACCTGTGCCATCCTTGCCCCTTCTACTTGCGTTATCATTGCCCTCTCTAACTCTCATCATCCTTGCCCCCACTCTTACCTGTGTTATCCTTGCCCCCTCTTGCCCGCGTCATCCTTGCCCCCTCTTGCTTCGTCATCCTTGCCCCGCACACCCGCGTCATCCTCGCCCCCCTCTTACCTGTGTCATCCTTGCCCCCTCCTACTTGCGTCATCATTGCCCTCTCTAACTCTCATCATCCTTGCCTCACTCTTACCTGTGTCATCCTTGCCCCCTCTTACCCGCGTCATCCTCGCCCCCTCTTACCTGAGTCATCCTTGCGAGCATACAGCTGGCACTCAGCCCTCCGCGCAACACGGCACGCTTGCATACCGGCAGAGGGGCGTCCCTGAGGACTGCAACAATGGAGACAGGTGAGGCATCGCCAACCATGGAAGAGCTCGAAGCGGGGTACATCCAGGCGTACGCGTCAGTACCATGCGAGGACAACGCCCCGAAGGCGATGCTGCTTCTCAATGTGAAGTAAAGCAACACACCCTTGCTGTGGCCATCCCCGCATTTCACTCGATGCCATGCTGCCGTGACTCACAAACGAAAGGGGCCTCGCCAGTACGCCCGGTCACTTCGCCTGCGGCCAACATCCGTCCTCCAGAGCGCCACGTGGGCGCCGACAGTCAGTTCTCCAACAGCTGTTTCCTTTGCGGTTGACTGCCTCGGGTCAGGAAGATGAGCTGTTGTGGGGGAACGGGCCCGTGTGCTCACCAATCAGGGGCTCCAATCCGTCTTCCTACGCTGTGGAGCTGAGGCGGCAATCGGCAGGACCAGTGGACCGAGGCACAATGGATGGCACCGCATGCGCATTGCCCTTCTCGGTGGGGGGCAGCTCCCGTGCCGACTGCGTGTGGCAGAGTGACCGGGCTCGTGGCTTCCAGGCCAACGTGGCGCGGCAGAGCGGTTGGACTTGCCCGACGGCCTCCGCCGAGCCTAATGTCGATGTTCAGATATGTATCTCCTTGATGAAACTTTCCATCCCCCCTCTGGCAACCCCCTCGTCCTTTGTCCTGTCTCCGTCTGGATGTGCGTATGGGTAAAGCACGGCTCTCTGTTGAGTTTGGACTTTTGCAGTGTGGGAGCTCAGACTCGGGGGCAGTGCAGTGTGGGAGTTGGGACCCCAGGAGGCACGGTGTTGGGAGTCAGGACCAGTGTTGTCCGTAGGCGGCTTTTGACCCACAGTAGGCTTGACAGTAGGGGAGGCTAGTTGGGGGGTTGCGCGACAGTATCCCGACAGTAGGTGAGGGCTCAGTAACTTACACTCGTTTTACAGTAGGTAACCCCATGACAGTAGGTGCGACAGTAGGCCGAGGACAGTAGGCACTGGTGGTGGGGACAGTAGGTACCTCGTGAGTGTTGACAGTAGGCAAGACCGTTCCGCGGAGCGTGCTGGTAATACGCGTTGCCGACCCCAAGGAGCGAGGACCTAGGATCAAGGGGTATAAACTAAGGGGATGCCACGCCCAGTATGTAACGCGGCGGCTACAAGACGCACGCGCCCACAGCCGTCCGTGTCACCTCTCATTCAGATGCACTGTTAGATCCCTCTCGAATGCCATTTTCCTCGCTTCTCAGCGTTTTCAGTGTTTTCAGAATCGCTTCCTGGCTTCCAAAAAATCAAAAATCAGTTCTCGGCGGAAAGTACATACTGCCCTTTCCTGCTGTGATATATTGCAATATGTATACTTGAAGTGTGCATATTGCGATACCATCCATCAGCACGTTGCCCTCAACTCTGCCGCATTGAGCATATTCACATTTCGCACTCTAGTTTTCAGATGTCTTGAGCAATGTGTAAGATCTAGGTTACGATCCAAAAAAATCGGTTCTCTAGCACTATGATTCTACTTTGCGAGTCACGGGTTGGGTGCTGCACCAAACATATCTACTAGCATTCATACGTTATATTTAGCGATGCAACGGGAATCTTCCATAGAGGCGAACTTTTGGACATGTACTTTGCATTTGTTGTTGGCATTCGCCCTTTGGGTATTTCCGCCCGAAATACAAATCAGTCATGCACTTCCCTTGAGGTCACGGGCTCAAGGGAAGCGCTTGCGTATGACAAATAGTTACTCGAAGAAAGTTCACCGAAATGATGGCGTTCATCCTTTTAGTATGCGCCCAAATCCCTCATGCGTCCCTCAAAAATCGGTTCTCACTCGTGTTTCCAAGGAGCATGCGAGCAGCATTGTTCACGCATGCCCCTCGGAAAAAAACACGATATCATTCGAGGGTGTAAGATAACATCCCGGTGAATGCTGTGTGAAAAAATATCATGTGCACCAAGAAATATATGCATATAGCAAGCAGACCCTCCGTTTTTATCGTTAAAATGTAAAGATATATTCGGTCAAAGCTTTGTCGGAACGCTCAGAAGCGATGAAGTTGGGATTCTGAGACGATCGAGCGGCAAAACCGAACTCTCAGGGTTTTCGAGTAACTCAACCCTGCATCGCACGGCTCTCCCTAAGTGCGTCTTGTAGTCGCCGCGGCAAACACTGCGCGTGGCATCCCCTTAGTTTATACCCCTTGCCTAGGATCTAGACCAGGGCTGGGGATATATAACCCTGACGCTTATATATCCCGATTACATTATATCAAATGATATATACATAAGCGCACCCAAAACCTCCCAGAATCGCGCGGTATATATTATATCGGATATAAGCGTATTTTATTATATATCCATAAGCGCTTATTTCACGATATAAGCGCTTATGTCGGCGACATATAAAGCGCTTATATCGCACGCTTATATAACCACCAACATAAGCGCTTATATCGCGACATATCAAGCGCTTATAGCACAATTCGGGATACTACCGTTGCCGAATCTTGCCAGTTCGCCCTGCGCTCGCCATCTGGCACACGTTTGAAAAACAACAGATTGTTGTCAGAACCTACTGTCATCGACAGGAGGCTCTCTTGTCACCTACTGTTGCGCCTACTGTCAATTGAGTGTCAGTTACTGAGCCCTCTCCTACTGTCGATTTCGAAGAGGCCTACTGATGACAGTAACTAAGCCTATTAACATACCTACTGTTGTCACCTACTGTCACATCAGTAGGCACTGACATCACTGGCCAGGACCCGAACTCGCGAGGGGGGTGTAAGCATCTTTGAGTCATCTAGTGCGTGACGCGGGGGGAGCTTCTGGCCGGGGATCGCAAATGAGAGTGGCGGATTTGCAGTAAGCATGTAGCGCTGGGAGCTAGTGAGTAGGAGGGGGTTGAGCGGAGAATCGTCGAGGGCAAGAACGAGGTGACACCCGACGCGGGCGATCCGCAGCCTGTGTGCAGCTCCAAGTGCGGTCATGCTCGTGCGAAGCGCGTGCGGCGACCCCTTGACGAGCGGCGTGGGTGAGCGGGGAGGCGGTCATACAGTGCCGAACCCGATTCTTACAACTAACGAGCCGATGACCTGGGCTGATGCGAAACTTCATTGTGAGGGTGAGCTTGCATCGTCGCTTTACATCGTCCACAATGAAGTGCAGCACGAGGCGTTGACAACGCTCACAATGTCCGCGCCGGGCAATCGAGTGTGGCTCGGGGGCTTCACGGGCAGCTTGGATGCCATTACCACGAGTAAGTATGAAAATCCGTATGAAGACTGGTACTCCTACGAAGAATTTGCTCCACAGCGGAAACTGCTCCACGTGGACAATCGGAAGCTGATGCAGGTGGATTCTAGTGATATGACCAGTACCGAATATGCCGGTGGTGATGCCGACCCCACAGCAAGCCCTACTGAGTATTCCGGTGGTGATGGCGACCTCACAGCAAGCCCTACTGAATATTCCGGCGGTGGTGGCGACCCCACAGCAAGCCCTACTGATTATTCCGGCGGTGGTGGCGACCCACCCTCCTCCCAAGCTAGCTCTACCGACTATGCCGGTGGTGATGCCGACCCCACAGCAAGCCCTACTGAGTATTCCGGTGGTGATGGCGACCTCACAGCAAGCCCTACTGAATATTCCGGCGGTGGTGGCGACCCCACAGCAAGCCCTACTGATTATTCCGGCGGTGGTGGCGACCCACCCTCCTCCCAAGCTAGCTCTACCGACTATGCCGGTGGTGATGCCGACCCCACAGCAAGCCCTACTGAATATTCCGGCGGTGGTGGCGACCCCACAGCAAGCCCTTCCACGGAGTCCCTAGAGTGCTACGGTGTCTATTGCTGGCTGGACGGGACCCAAGTGAGTGGGTCCCAATTACAAAACATGGACTATAGCATGGACTACAGCGACGCCGCGTTTCAAGCGTGGTGCGAGAACTCACCAGATCTCGTCAACCAAGTCGATCGTTGCCTCGGGCAACATTCTGATTGCTGGTTCGACGACGATTGCAATGAAGCGTTAATTGCGGTATGCAGCGCGCCTGTGCAGGGTAAGTCGATCAACCGCCGACTTCCACCCCACCCATCTTCGGGGCATCCCTGAGCTGCACAATTTGCCCGTGCTTAAACCCGATGATTTGGCCGAGTGGGGACTCTGCGGAGGGCAAGTGCTATGGTGAAAGCTCATCGGTGCTCAAGCTGTCTGGCGCTTGTGACAAGATGGGCAACGCGTGCTCAAGCTGCCTGGCGCTTGTGACAAGATGGGTGACGCGTGCTCAAGCTGCCCGGCGCTTGTGACAAGGTGGGTGACGCGTGCTCAAGCTGCCTGGCGCTTGTGACAAGGTGGGTGACGCGTTGCTCAAGCTGCCTGGCGTCAGGACAAGATGGGTGACGCGTGCCTCGGCTGCCTGGCGCCTTGTGACAAGATGGGTGACGCCGCGGCTCAAGCTGCCTGGCGCTTGTGACAAGGTGGGTGACGCGTGCCCGCTGCCCGGGCGCTTGTGACAAGATGGGTGACGCGTGGCTCAAGCTGCCTGGCGCTTGTGACAAGATGGGTGACGGCGGCTCAAGCTGCGTGGCGCTTGTGACAAGATGGGTGACGCGTGCTCGCTGCGTGGCGCTTGTGACAAGTGGCGGGTGACGCGTGCTCAAGCTGCCCGGCGCTTGTGACAAGGTGGGTGACGCGTGCCTGCTGCGTGGGCGCTTGTGACAAGATGGTGACGTGTGCCTGCTGCCTGGCGCTTGTGACAAGATGGGTGACGCGTGCTCAAGCTGCCTGGCGCTTGTGATGGCAGGGTGACGCGTGCTCAAGCTGCCTGGCGCGGTGACAAGGTGGTGATGCGTCTGCTGCCTGGCGCTTGTGACAGATGGTGACCAGCCAAGCTGCCTGGCGCTTGTGACAAGATGGGTGGACGCGTGCTCAAGCTGCCTGGCGCTTGTGACAAGGTGGGTGACGCGTGCTCAAGCTGCCTGGCGCTTGTGACAAGATGGGTGACGCGTGCTCAAGCTGCCTGGCGCTTGTGACAAGATGGGTGACGCGTGCTTAAGCGAGATGACACCAGAGGGCGTTGGCGATTCATGGGGAAGTTTAGCGGGGATGCTGCAAAACTGTTGCGGTGTCAGGTGGAGCGGAAGGGGCCTGCTGAGTTGCAGGGATTGTGGATGACGGAGCCCTCAAGGAGTTGGCAGAGCAAGGCGACGGAATCGTGTGGTGAAGTGACCGATGGGGAGGGGGAACACGGGGCGCAGCGTGTGGAATAGCGGACGAATGGGCAAGCCAGCCCGAAGGTTTCCACCAGTGCGACATGCAGGTGACTGCCGCCGATGTGATAGGTTCCACCGTTCACACCGCTCCATGGCCGCCTGGCTGTGGCCAGCAGACTTACGATTGGGGGAGATGGGGTGACGTGCGATGACATATTTTAACAGGCGCTGGGCGGGTGTCACGGCAGGGGCAAGGGTTGTATTTGGAAGGCAGCGACCTCACCGCCGGATGGCACACAATCGAGTTCTGTGGGATGACGTCGAGCGACGAGTATGTTCTCTCAGCGTATGACAAGCAGGGTACGCTGCCATCCAGCAGATGACTCCAGTCATGATTCAATCCGAGATCGCATGGCGCCGCGTAGCGTCCACCGGATCTGGGAGGGTGCGGATCGTACGGTAGGGATCGTACAGTAGGGCGCCAGTCGTAAGCCAGCTGATCCATCCATTTGAGACTCCAGCAAGAATTTTTCGCACTTCTCAAACCTGGTCCCTTGGTCACAGTCTCTTGGACGCTGCAATGGGAGGCTCGCGCATGGCACTGCAGAGGCCCGTAGACCCCCTTTGAGGATTCACGGCTGGCGCGTGCCACCACTTCCCTCCACCGAATCTGTTCCCGACACATGGGCGAATCCCGCTTCCCGCAGCCGCCTCGGCTGTGGACTGCGCGAGCATAGCCTCAGCATATTGCGCACATCTCCGTCAAGCCCCCAACCGGGCCTGCGGATGCGGCCCATCACTGACCAAGCCATGCAATTCGGGAACTAAAGTGAAGCTGATCGGACGGCATTTGAGCTGCCAGGTGGGCGAGGAGGGGCTGCGGGCTGGTGAGTGATGGCCCGTGTTGCGGAATTGGGGATCAGGCGAGACAGGCGTTACGTAATTAGAGTTAATCAGTGCGGTGTTAAGACACCTTTGATCCCAGAACACTAAGCCGCCCGCCGGTGTTTCGGGAACCGGCCGCATTGGCTTCATAGAAAGAACATCAGCCCTCAGATCGTATAAACTGCGCTTGCTCCAGGAATCAGCCGCGTTGGCTTCCGGGAGCACGGTGCCCGGGTGTAGCTGCGAGCATCCAATGATGTATGGAAAGCCGGTCGCCACTTGTCATACAGCACTGCATCAAACAGTCTGTGCATGCGATTTATCTGCGTTTTCACGGTAACACTCTATATTTGCCAGTGTCGTCCTAGTGCCATTTGTGCCCATTCGGCTACTGTCTGACACGGGATCTAATCTCGTCCGGGGGCTCTGTCGGTCCTGCAGGCTTGATCGGCGGCGCCGGATGGAACGGGGGCTCTGTGCTGCTCGCCTCAGACAAAAACACGTGGAGTGCGGAGCTCACCGCACGGTTCGCGGATATGAGTAAGCGCCTATTATTTAGTCTCACTCGCATGTTAGCAGTGAATCTGCAACTCGCTCCCCGCATAGCCCCCCCCGGTTGGCCCTTCTGCTCAAAAGGCAGATGCCTGCTACCAAACATCTTGACCGTGCAGATCCTGCGGCAGCCACCCCCGCTCCGCCACTTTCGCGCTTGAGAGCCGCGTCGCATCATCGGCGTGCGAGCGTTTGCCATCCTAGGAGTGAGTGATCCGACGGCAGAGCCTGGCGCAGCGCAGTCGCTGTAGAGCCTGGCGTCACGGCAGGCCCAGGCGCAGCACCAGTCAGCGTGCTGATGTATGCCCGACCACGGTCTGCAGGCAAATAGCGCCCCTCTCCGCTCTCCGCTGCTCGTGTGCTTTTAAGCCCGAACTGGCAGCGCAGCAGACTCCCGGCGCGCGCAACGCCCTCCGGCATCCGCGCCCCCCCCACAGCTCCGGGGTAGGGCAGCCTTTGCGAGCCCCCCCCTCGTCGGCAGGGCGCTGCAGGTCCTCGCGGCGCTCTGCCTACTGTGAGGAGGGGCGCGCGCCGAGGCCTGCATGAGCGCTGGCACCAAGGTCGCGGGGCCCTCCTCACAGTGGAAACAGCGCTCAGGGGGAGCACCTGGAACCTGACACCATAGCAGACCTCGAGTGTGAGCGCACCAGCTCCGCGCTTCGACGGAGCGCCACCTGTCCTTGCACCAGCTCCGCGCTTCGACGGAGCGCCACCTGTCCTTGCACCAGCTCCGCGCTTCGACGGAGCGCCACCTGTCCTTGCACCAGCTCCGCGCTTTGAGGGAGCGCCACCTGTCCTTGCACCAGCTCCGCGCTTCGACGGAGCGCCACCTGTCCTTGCACCAGCTCCGCGCTTCGACGGAGCGCCATCTGTCCTTGCACCAGCTCCGCGCTTCGACGGAGCGCCACCTGTCCTTGCACCAGCTCCACGCTTTGAGGGAGCGCCACCTGTCTTTGCACCGGGATTCGTCTGCGGCTGGCTCTATTTATGTCCAGTGCCTTGGGGCTTTTTCACCTGCCGGGGGACTGGTGGTTGACAGCCACGTTATGGGGTGCTGACATCTCGTTGTTAACGGGGACGGCCACTGGAATGATTTGGATGATGGGATGTGGCTGTCCCTGTGGTACCCTTCTGACGGGTACTGCCTCTTTGAGGGCGTCGGGGATTCGTCTGCGGCTGGCTCTATTTATGTCCAGTGCCTTGGGGCTTTTTCACCTGCCGGGGGACTGGTGGTTGACAGCCACTTTATGGGGTGCTGGCGGATCGCTGTGAACGGGGACGGCCACTGGAATGATTTGGATGATGGGATGTGGCTGTCCCTGTGGTACCCTTCTGGCGGGTACTGCCTCTTTGAGGGCGTCGGGGATTCGTCTGCGGCTGGCTCTATTTATGTCCAGTGCCTTCACCTGCCGAGAGACTGGTGATCGACAGCCACGGGGTACTGGCATCTCGTTGTTAACAGGGACGGCCACTGGAGTGCTTTGGATGATGGGATGTGGCTGTCCCTGTGGTACTCTTCCGACGGGTACTGCCTCTTTGAGGGCGTCGGGGATTCGTCTGCGGCTCGCTATCTGGGAATGTCTTGAATTTGTCTGACGCTTGCTCCCTCTCCGTGTTCAGTGCTCATGGTTATTACACATGCTGGGGGACTTGTGTTCTTTGACCCTGATGTGAGGTACTGGCGCATCGCTGTGAACGGGGACGGCAGACGGATGGAGTAGGATCTGGGAGGCGGTTGTCCCTGTGGTGCCATTCTGGCGGGCACTGCCTCTTGGAGAGCTCGGTGGATTCGTCTGCCTTTGCTGCAAGGAGAGGCAGAGGGTGGTGAAGTCCACCTTCTGTGCCCGCATGTTTCCTTTTTTTTACATGGGGTGTCCATGCTGTGTGGTGTGACTGCATTCATAGCATAACCATGGACCAACGGGTCCCATCCATCGACCGTGCGCCACTGGGGGGCATGCCAGCAGGGTCCGCTTACTCCGTAACCCAGAGACCAACTATTGTTGGGCGATGATCGGTCACATCGTATCATCTTTCCATGCTGCTTTGCATTTGGGTTAGGAATATGTATGAGTTTGTGGTATCTTGTCACGGCCTCGTCCTGCTCTTGATTTGCTTCTCACATCCACTGGGCTGGTGGTGGGCTGGCTTTTGTTGGCCGATCTCATGCCGTTCAGTGTGTTGCATGAACAGGCTGTGACTCCTTTGGGGAGATGACATTCACGTTGGACAGCTTGCCGGAGTCGCCCCTGAGTCAGCCGTCGGCCGCCGTCAGCGACTTCATGCACTCGAAGGGATTTGCGGGTTATGTCACAAGCGCGATCACGCGACTCCCGGCGGAGGCATCGCACGAGAGCGACGCGTGCCCGGAAGGGCAACTCTTCGTGCGGGGCATAGTGGAGTTTCCCGAGGCTTCCTCGCCGGTCGCGTGGTGCGCCTCACCACTTATTTGCTGTCCGACATCCAGTCCAGTGAGTGGCTGAATGGGCTCACTTGCGCCTCCAATAGTAAGACTCCGACATCCTTTGCTGCCACGTGTTTGTCGCAGCAAGGCTCTTCGCCACTTCGGTGTGGGGCGTGGCCAAATTCATTGATCTAAGCCCATCACAAATGTGGACACAAGCTCAATGGCGCACAGGGTACCAGAGAGAGAGAGGTGTGGATTGAAGGCACATGACCGGGCCCAGGCGCAGGGAGTATGCTGGGCGGGGCGCAGTGAGGGAGTACGCTGGGCGGGGCGCAGTGAGGGAGTTGGAGGCCCTGTGGAGCCCAGTTCCTGGTGGAGTTGAAGGAGGGCGGGTGACTGCCACGGGAGGATCTCTTGGAGGCAGAGGAAGTGGGAGCTTCGCCCACCTGGCTTCCGGACGTGTGTGCTGTGCTGGCAGGGCATTGCGCGACGCAGAGGGTATCTTGTCCCCGATCCTGACGAAGCCGCCCAAAGTAGGGATCTCTGCGCATGACACGTTCTGCCTGGATGTCACCGTGGAGGGCGTGTACAGAGTGGTGATCCTGGACAGCAAAGGCAAGCCACGGCCCCCGCCTGAGCCAGGCATGACACGTGGATGATGATGATATTGGTGATGATGATGATGATGATGGAGCAGCTCAGCTTTTTTTCTTGTTGATAATGAATTACGTCGACAACCCTGTGCCCCAAAAACACTCTGCTCCCCCTGGTGTCTGCATCGTGTGCTCTTTGCGCGCGGACCACACTTGGTCCCTGGGGCAATTTGCGAGGACTTGCATCTTGTCGGGGGAAGAGGGGGGCTGCGGGCTGGAGGGGAGGGGAGCAGGAAGCACCGGGAAAGTGGAGATCGTGAATGCAGGGGGCTGCAAGCTAGGCGCCGTCAGCTTCAACTCCAGCTCAGGTGAGCAGTCAGGGAGCCCTCCGCGCACTCAGCATTCAACCGGTCACACGTGCAGGGGCACCCCAGGTATGAGGCAGGCTGCAGCTGGGTTGGACAGTGCACGTCTTACTGGCCGTGGTGTAAGTGTATACGCTTCGGTGTGGGAGAGAAGAGCCGCACGCTGGGGCCTAACCTGTCGTTGTGCGGCTCCGACCGCGCTTGCCTTACATTTTGCACGTCCCCACGCAACGCTCGGGCGCGCCCCCCCTACTACATTTTGCACGTCCCCACGCAACGCTCGGGCACGCCTC